>CAUYRT010040943.1:0-13231 GCA_963574885.1 Lepilemur ruficaudatus | reverse complement strand
GTTACATGTTATAACTTTGCCACACCCAAACCATGATTTGAGGTGTGCCCTTCCCCCTCTACAACATTTACCATGTCCATTAGTTGTGAGTTTACCCACCCCCACCCCCTAACCCCCAAAGGATATTACTACCATGAGAGCAACTTAGTGTTGATCAGTTAGTGCCAATTTGGTGGTGAGTACATGTGGTGCCTATTCTTCCATTCTTGTGATACCTCACTTTGGAGGATGGGCTCAAGCTCTATCCAGGAAAATATAAGAGGTGCTAGATCATTGTCATTTTTTTGTAATTGAGTAGTATTCCATTGTATACACATATACCATATTTTATTAATCCACTCATAGATTGATGGGCACTTGGGTTGTTTCCACATCCTTGCAGTAGTCAGTTGTGCTGCCATAAACATTCGAGTGCAGATGTCTTTATTATACGGTGTCTTTTGTTCCTTTGGGTAGATGCCTAATAGTACTATTGCTGGATTGAATGGTATTTCTATTTTTAGCTCTTTGAGTTATCTCCAAAGTCATTTTCACAGAGGTTGTACTAATTTGCAGCCCCACCAGCAGTGTAAGAGTGTTCGTATCTCTCCACATCCTCGCCAGCATTTGTTGCTTTGGAATTTTTTTTGTTCATATTGTTGGGTGAATTCCTATTGTTTTGTTTTATACCTTGAACCATTGTGCAATCCAGGTTCTAGACTTTAACTCTTGAGTGATTTTACTTTGGAGAGTGTCTATTGTGTTGTTCAGTGTGTAATGCAGGTCTGAGTACTTCCTGTGGGGCTGGTCTTGTCTTCGCAAATTCTATCAGTGATTCCTTGTCTGGAAAGGTCTTTATTTCTCCCTCATAGATGAAGCTCAGTTTTGCCGGGTAGAGAATTCTAGGTTGGCCATTATTCTGTTTTAGAAGATTAAGGATAGGCACCCAGTTCCTTCTGGTTTGTAAAGTTTCAGTTGAGAAGTCTCCAGTTAGTCTGATAGGCTTTCCTTTGTGGGTTATCTACTGTTTTTGGCTCACTGCTCGAAGGATTGCTTCTTTCATGTTTACTTTGGTCAGCCTAATAACTACATGACGTAGTGATTACCTTTTCACATTGAGTCTCCCAGCAGTTCTGTGTGCTTCTTGTATCTGGATAGCTAGATTTTTGGCCAGGCCACGCATATTTTCCTCCAGTATTCTATGAAATAAGTTTTCCAGCCCTTATGTATTTTCTTCTTCTCTCTCTGGGATGCTTATGATTCTTATATTTGGCTTCTTTACATAATCCCACATTTCTTGTATGTCTCTGTGTTCTTTTTCTTCATCTGATTTGTTTAGCACATAGACATTATCTTCAAGCTCTGAGATTCTTTCCTCTGCATGATCCATTCTGTTCTTGAGGCTTTCCACTGTGTTTTGAAGTTCCTTGAATGCCTTCTTCATTTCCAAGATTTCTGTGTGGTTTTCTGTAATACCTCATTTCTTTAGAGAATTTTTCATTCATTTCCTGCATTGTTCTTGTGGCTTCTTTATGTTGGGTTTCTATTTTCTCTTAAATTCCATTGAATTTTCTTACAATACATATTTGGAATTCTTCCTCTGTCAATTTCATCATATCATGTAAGTTGGTATCTATTGATGGAGATCAAATGTTTTCTTTGGGGGTGAATTTTCTCTCTGATCTTTCACGTTTCCTATGTTCTTTCATTGATTCTTTCTCATCAGGGTACTTTGTTGAGAACTGGGGGTGCTGGGGCTGGTTTATGATCTTATCTCCTACTCCCCAAAGGGATATTCCCTGACAGTGCTGGTGAGATGTGCTCTGGTGCTATATTGCCTTAGAGGTGTTTTAGCCTGTTGGGCTATCTTTGACCTGTTGTCCTCACCTCTTGCCAAAGGAGGTTAGTGAGTTTGGATCCCTTGCTTAAGCTCCCAGGTGGTGAATCACTCTTGTGTGTGTGACTCTGCTGCCCTCGACCAGTTTGAGAAGGAAGGGACTCTGTTGAGCTATGGGGTTACCTTTTCTTTTGTTGCTTGTAGTTTGCGTGGAGGAGTCGGTTATCAAGGTATTCCAATAGCTTTGTATTGGGCTCTAACCCCCTGAATGGGGTATACAAATGCCCCGATTTTGGGGAAATGTCACTTCCATGGGTTACTTGAGCCCTGTTGCCACTTTAGGTGGGGTGAGGGCAACAGTTTATCTGTGAGCCTGAGAGCATGTACTTATCTCTGGTTGCTTGATCTTCTGCTAGGGGAGAGCTGCTAATATGTTATTCAGGGCTCTTTCACCACACTTTTGAGGCATCTCCAGGTGAGGAGTGTCAATTGGTGCAATTACTAAGGACTCTGGCCAGGATTTTCCTTCCTAGACCACAAGCCCCAAAGCTGGCAGTGGCCTGGGCACCAAGGGAGAGCCCTAGTGTTATGTTCTTATCAGATGATCAAAACCAACCTGCTGGACCGAATCAACAGTCTGCCCCCTTTGGCTTAGTTCCAAGGTCCCACAGATTCATGTCAGTCACACAGAGAAAATGACCTTCTCCTTTCTCCCCTCTTCCAAGAGTGGGATCTGCCCTGCCAGAGGGAAAGTCAAGCTGCTGGGCTGGGGTAGGGGTGCTGCCTGAGGCCCTTGCACGACTTAGCCCAGGTTATTCTGCCCCTCCAAGGGTGGTGTTTGTCCTGTAACCGTGAAATACTAGCCACAGGGTGGGGGAGAAGCCCGGCCTGAGGCCATCCGGTGACTTGGCCCAGAAAGCAGCTTCTCTCATTACTCCGCACCTATAAGGGCAGGGTTGGCATGAAAAGGCAAGCGGCTGGGTTGGGGGAAGAAAGTTCAGAAAGCAGCTTCTTGTTACTCCCCTCCACCAAGGGCGGGGCCTGCTCTGCCAGGCAGGGGCAGGGGTGTTGCCTAAGTCCATTGCCTGGGCTTGCCATGCTGGGCTGGAGAAGGGGTGGCACCCAGATTCACAATGCACTACAGCGTTTCTATGTACCCCCAAAATGGTGGCTGCTCACCCACAGAGAGCCAGCACTGGAGGCGACTGCTGGTGGGGGCAGTGGGTGCTGGGTTTGGCAGGCTGTTTCAATGAGCCACCGGCTGCCCACACTGCTTCCCTGACCCACTGTCTCTCGTCGGTCCAGTAGGGGGTCCTGCACTCTCTGTCCTACCCTGCACTAGCCAAATCTTCAGCGGTTTCCAGGGGCAGAGCTTCCCTTTTGGCATTCACCTACTTTGTTCTGGTCCCGGTGACAAGCTGAGGTGAGGTGCCTGTCTCCAAACTCCCTCCTGAGGACCCAGGAAAGTGTCCACTCAGCCCAGTCCCTCCCCTGCCCAGTGTGGACCTAGCACAGAGCACTGGAGAGGTCACAATGTTTCCCGCTATTGTTTCTTCTCCACACAGACCGTCAGCCCGTGCCACAACTTCACACTGACTTCAGGCGCTTCCCTGCCTGAGTGGATGTGGAGGTCGTTGGAGGAAGAGTCCTCCTGCGGGTCAGACCACACTGCCCTGGCCAGCGGACGGGTGCAGCTGACCCACGCTTTATTCCCTATTGTGTATCTCGCGCTCTCCAGACTTTGCAGCTGATTTTCCAATTCACCTTTTTTTTCTTTCCAGCGCTGCTTGTCCTGCACTGCTTCTCTGCAGATTCACGATGCTGTTCTAGTGGGAGAGCGATCCACTCGTGCATAGCTGTCCACGTTCTTCACCTCCTACTCTGGGAGCAGAGAGCCAGGAGGTCACCACTAACCCACCATTTTCCTCCAGGCATCCTAAATCTCACTTCTGATATCTCTTGTTGGTTGGAACTAATTTTTTTTCTTATTTCAACGTCTTAAACGTTTTTATCAGACTGTCCTCATGCCAGCCCACTTCTAAGCTTCAAGTTTTTAATTTAATCTATCTAACTAACTAAATCTAGTCAATGTGGGACATTTGGTGATCGATTATTAACCCATTTCTTGTACAAACATTATGATAATCTTCTGAGATTTTTTACTTCATATGATTAGCATGCTACGTGTAATTCTCATTTCTACTGTCTGATATAGTCTTTGTTCAGCCCTGCTATGGTGATTGGCTTATATCAGCCAAAGTAGTTTGTTACTAATGCAGTTTTCTTGGATTCTCCCTGAATTGATGGGCTATTCACTGCTGGATAGTAATGCTACATTGGCTGATCTTTATTTTATTTTATGATGTTTCCCTCCATGTATGGGCTGCAACATGTTCATAGGATTCATGGGGCCCTGAATATTTGACTAGATTGCTTCCTGCCTCATACATTGTCAACCTACATGACACACTGACAGGGCTTCCCTAGGATAGTAAAAGCAGAGAGGCAATATTAGCATTAAGATGTAATATTATTGTTTACTCAGTGTTATCATTTGAAGGTGCATAAGGTTGGCGGAGTAATCTCAAAAGGTTTAAAAGCACAGTGACAGAATCTGTAATGTTTACTAACAGGCAAAGATAAATGATAATTTAGTGGTTGGAATGCTGGGGCTGAACACAATCAATTTGGATTAGATGCACATTACCAAATTGAATACCTTTTATTTCTGCATAATGTTGGATCATGAGTCACATTTTTATTTATAGCACTTGACTACAGAGGCAATTGAAATTCTGAGTTCACCCTGAATTACTTATTAACAGAAAAAGTACAACAGGTTTTCATATTTCAAAATGCAATAGGTTACTTAAAAGGTAACTATTTAATCATAGTTTAAAAAATTTGGAAAGCCAATGAATTTATTTTCATTTGGGGATTATGTCTTACAATGTCAGAGGAAGAGCTGCCCTGTATCATACGGAAACAGTGACAATTCACTTTTTATGTACGGTTAAAGGGAGATACAACGGACAGTACACTGCCTAGCAAAAATGAAAGTACAGTCAGAATACACACGATTGTAGAAGACAGTTGGTATTAACTGGGTCTAACTTGGAGAGAGGGAAGTTGTGAAATATTCAGTGATAATGATATCTGGCACAATCCAGAAAGCAATAAAACTTTCCTGAGGCCTCCCAGGAGGGAAGTTGCCAGTGGGGACTTCGGGATTTGAGGGATTTTCATGAATGTGTTTAGCAAGGGAGAGTTACATCAGGTGGGAACTGTCAGTTCAGAAGGACCAGCCAGTGGAGCAGATGTGTTTGATCTACAGAGGAACTGAATGCGTTGAATTAAGTATATTTTCTGCTAAACCAAATATTGTAAGAGTTTTCTGTTGAAAGTAATATTTAAGTCATTATGCCGTATGTTCCTCTACTATTTCCACTTAATATATCCTCCCATACTAGTGTCTATGAATATATATTAATACTGAAATACTATTTAAAACAAATGTGCATGATACATCAAACAATTACTAGCACTGTCTCCTCTCCATTACAATTATTGAAAGCATGTGCACATGAATTTCAAAGCAGAGCTCAAAGGGAGTGAAATGACTTCTAGGAACATATTTTTAAAGGAATATCTTACAGAGACTAAAAAGTATTAAGTTTATCTGTTGCAGAAACTCCACATACAAATAAAAGAATTTATAACATTATAAGTCATCTTGTTTACTACAGGATTTTTTTCTTTAAAAATCCTTTCCATTAAGAAGAAATGTGTAAATCATAAGATAGGTTGAGGTATTGTATTTAAATTCATATTAAAATGGATTTTTCTGCTTATTAGTACTGGGCTACTATTTTTCTTTTAAAGCATATTTAGTTAATTTTAGGTAAAGAGTAGCTACAAAAAATAAATAGTTCTATCTTGGCCTCTTCTATACTATCAAATTGATTTTATTGAGGATTTTCTTGCTTGGTTTAATTGCTTCTTTCATGATCTCAAAATTTACTATCTTGATGTTTTAGCAATTCTTTTATGTCTAGGAAATTATTCTAGTTTACTCATTTTTTATAAGCAAGACCCCTAATGTCCAGTTTTCCTGTGTTGTAACAATTTCTTAAGGCTTTTGCTATGGAGTGACCAGCTTTTGGATTGGCCTATCAGTTATCTCCTTTCTTCCCATAATTTTGGCACTTGATTTATTCTTTCTTCTTCCTTCCAATGTTGTACTCCCTCAAAGAATTACTGTTTTCTTTACCCTGGACTTTCTAATGTTAAGTGAATCTCATATGATGCTGCTCCTTCCCAGATTCAATTATATTTTAGAAACATTCAGGGTCTCTGTGTTTCTTCATATCTCTCAAACTTCATACATTATGATGTATTTGAGGCATTCAGTTCCTTCCACCCATTTTATCACTACATTCATGAATCTCCATGATTACTTTCTTTTCAATCCTCTTTTACACATGAAGAAACGTCTTTTCTTTAAAAGAGACTATATCTAAACCCCATGGGGAAATGCAAAGCATAAAATGTTTTGCCAAATATGAAAAAAAAAGGAGTGAACAGGGTGGTAGGGGGTGCAGGCAGGGAAAAAATTTTAGAGTTTAGAGTAAAAAAACCTACAACTACCCATTTGGGGCACAAATGATTTTTCTTATATTATGAGAGGAAATAAAAGGCTGAGAAAGATACGATAAAAGTCATGTACCTAGTGATTGACAACATAAGGATGCAAAATGACATTTCCTAATGTGGCGCTGACTGTCTTCCCCCTAGACTGTGCTACCTTCTTTTGTGGACAAATAGATTCAATGTTTCCTGGTCACTGGTTCTTTATTGCACACTTTAGCTCACTTACACATATTGCCAAACATCATATAACAGGCTGAAGCTAAACTACCTTTGAGGTAATGCCAGAAGCTATTTGAAGGGCAAGCTGTGGACTAGCAGGGTGCCAGACAGCTATCATGTTTTGAACAGCTCTACATATAATGCTGGATTCTAGGATTATCCTAATAGAACCTTGTGTTCCACTAGGGGATGAGATTGGAACACAATCCTGATAGAAGCCCCTCCATATATCTGGTTTTAAGTGAGAATGGCATCAGAGGTCCCCCAAGGGCTCATAACCTAACATGACTGGTAGGGAATTTAGGGTGTTTTAATCTTTAAGAGACTACCAAAAAAAGAAATAATAATTCCTGTGGCTCTTCTTAGACTGGCTTAGCACAAATCAACATCAGAAATTCCAGGATTGCCTTTCTACAAATAAATTAAGATTTCCAAATTCCAAAATATTAAGTAATTTTACTACATGAAAGAAAAACCCTGCATGTTAAAAAAGTAATGTCAAAGGACAAATGACAAACTAGGAAAAATATTGCCTTTTATAGCACAGACAAGGGACTAAATCCTTAATATACAAAAAGTTCCCATAAAAGTGGGCAACAGTACAAACAATTCACAGCAAAATGAATACAAATATTGCTTTAAAAATGAAAAGAGATTCAAATTCAATAAGAAAACAAATATGTTTAAGACATTGTCTACCAGTGAGATTAAAAATAAAAGAAAATAAATAAAAATTAAAATTACATTGGTCTCCTGGTTGGGGTGTTTCAAAAATTTTGAATGACAAAGAGCATACTATATGGGCTAACAAGAGCTTATTGGATTTGGCAATTGGATGGTCACTGCTGACTTCAGTTAGATTGACATTTACAGGGACTGAAGCCCTTACTGAATGAAGTTATCCTAAATTGCTAATGTTCTTAGCCACCTGCCAGAAATAAACTTAAATTCTGCTTGGAGGAAGACCAGCACCATTCTAGGCCTCAAATTATTTCTATTATTTTTAAAATAAAATGTCAAGCATTCAGTCAATAATAAGCAGACAACCAAGGAGACATGAAAATATAAACAAAATCCAAGAGAAACAAAGGAAAAAAATGTGAAAATCAGATAATGGAGTGGTCAAAAATAATAGACTTTAAAATAATTATTTACATTTTCAAGGAGATAAGAAATAATAAAAATAATTAGAATTGAGAATTATGACAAAGAACAGGAAATTAAAAATAAAAATTTCAGGACTGAAAAATACAATAATCACAGTTAAGATCTTAGTGAATGTGTTTAACAGCATTTTAAACATAGCTAAAGAGAAAATTAGTAAATCAGAAGATAAGTATAAGAAACACTATTGATTTTTGCATGTTGATTTTTTTATCTTGCAAATTTACTAAATTTATTTATCAGTTCTAACAGTTTTTTGGTGAAATCTTTAGGGTTTTCTCTGTATTTGACAAAATCATCTGCAAACAGGAATAGCTTGACTTCCTTCTTTGCAATTTGGATGCCATTTATTTCTTTCTCTTGCCTAATTGCTCTGGATAGAATGTCCAGTACTCTGTTGAATAAGAGTGGGTATCTCTATCTTGTTCCAGATCTTAAAATATAAACTTTCAAATTTTCCCCATTCACTATGATGTTAACTGTGGGCTGTCATATATGGCCTTTATTGTGTTGAAGTATGTTGCTCCTTCTATACCAAATTTATTGAGAGTTTTTTAATAATGAAGGGATGTTGAATTTTATCAAATGATTTTTCAGCATCTATTGAAATGATTATATGGTTTTTGCCTTTGATTTTGTTGTGATGTATCATATTTATTGATTTGCATATGTTAAGCAAATCTTACGTCCCTGGGTTGAATCACACTTGGTCATGGTGAATGATCTTTTTAATGTGTTGTTGAATTTGGTTTGCTAGTATTTCATTGAGGATTTTTGCATCTGTGATCATTAGGGATATTGGCCGATAGCTTTCATTTTAGTTGTATCCTTGTCTGCTTTTAGTATCAGAGCAATGTTGGCCTCACAGAATGAGTTTTGAAGTATTCCCTCTTCTTTAATTTTTTTGAATAATTTGAGTAATATTGGTATTAGTTTTTCTTTAAATGTTTGGCATTATTTAGCAGTGAGGCCATCAGGTCCTGAGCTTTTCTTTAATGGGAGACATTTTATTATTGCTTTGATCTTGCTACTTATTTTTGGTCTGTTCAGGATTTCTATTTCTTCATGATTCAATCTTGGTAAGTTATATGTGTCAGGAATTTATTGATTTCTTCTGCAAGAAATAAACAAAGAAATCCATTTATAATAGCTAGGAAAAATTACTGGAAATAAGGAGATGAAAGATCTCTGCAATGAAAACTATAAAACATTGATGAAAAAAATTGAAGAGGGCACAAATAAATGGAAAGGTATCCTGTATTTGTAGATTGAAAGAAGTATAATAATATTGTTAAAATTTCCATATTACCTAAAGCAATCTACATATTCAATGCAGTCCCTATCAAAATACCAATGACATTTTTTGTTCACAGAAATAGAAAAAAAAAATCTCAAAATTTGTGTGAAAATACAAAAGACCTTGGAAAGTCAAACCAATCTTGAGCAAAAAGAAGAAAGCTGGAGGAATCACACCATCTGACTTCAAAATATACTACAAAGCTATAGTAACCAAAACAGCACATTATTAGCATAAAAACAGAAACATAGACCAATGGAATATAATAGAGAACCCAGGAATAAATCCATGCATTTATAGCCAACTGATATTCAACAAAGCTGCCAAGAATATATGTTGGGGAAAGAAAACCTTTTCAATAAATGATGCTAGGGAAATAGGATAGCCATATGCAGATGAATAAAACTAAACTCCTATCTCTAATTATATACAAAAATCAAGTCTAAATTGATTAATGACTAAATGTAAGACCCATAACTATGAACCTTCTAGAAGAAAACAGGGAAATGCTTCATGAAATTAAATTTTCCAAACATTTTTTTGGATAAGACCTCAAAAACACAGGCAACAAAAGCAAAAATTGACAAGTGGGATTATATCAAACTAAAAAACTTCTGCACAGCAACAAAAACAATCAATAGAGCACAGAGACAACATACAGAATGATAGAAAGTGTTTGCAAACTATGTATCTGACGAGGGGTTAATATCCAGAATACATAAGGATCTCAAACAATTCAATAACAAATAGACATTTCTCAAAAGAAGAAATACAAATGGCCAGTAGGTATATGAAAAATGCTCAACATCACCATTCATCAAGGAAATGCAAATAAAAACCACAGTGAGATACTACCTCAACCCAATTAGAATAACTATTATCAAAAAGACAAAAAGTAAAAAATGCTGGCAAGGATGTGGGTAGAGGGGAACTCTTACTGTTGGTGGGATTATAAATTAGTGCAGCCATTGTGGAAAACAGTATGGCAGTTCTTAAAAATATTAACAATAGAACTACCATATGATCCAGCAATCCCATTACTGGGGTATATATCCAAAGGAAATAAAATCAGTATGTCAAGGAGGTAACTGCACACCCATATGTATTGCATCATTATTTACAATAACAAGATATGGAGGGATCAACCTAAGTGCTAAGTGCTCATCTAAAGATGAATGGATAAAGAAGGTATAATATACACAAACACACAATGGAATACTATTCAGCCATAAAGCAGACTGAAATCCTATCACTTGTGGCAGCATGGATGGCCCTGGAGGAGGATATCATACTAAGTGAAATAAGCCAGGCACAGAAAAACAAACACCACATGATCTCACTCATATGTAGGAGATAAAAAAAAAAGTTGATCTCATAGAAGTAGAGAGATTAGGGAAATTAAAGGGGATAAGGGGATGGGAGAGGTTGGTCAATGGGTACAAAGTTATAGTTAGGAAGAATAAATTCTGGTATTCTATTACACAGCAGGGTTACTGTAGCTTATAATAATATGTTGTATATTTCACGATAACTAGAAGAGAAGGATTTTGAATGTTATTACCACAAAGAAATGATAAATGTTATAGTGATGGATAACCTAACTACCCTGATTTGATTATTATACAATGTATGCATGTATTGAAACATCACACTGTACCCCATAAATATGTACAATTATTATATATCACTTACAAATAGCACAAAACTTAACAAAAAGAAGATAGGTATGAGGAAATATTCAAAATGATGTGTGGAGAGACAAAAAGATAAAAAATGCAGAGACGAGGCAAGAAATATCTAAGATATAAGTAAAAAAACCTAAAATAAATATCTTTGGAATCCCAGAAAGAAAAGAAAGAATGGGTTAGAACCAATATTTGAGAATTTTCTGAAATTACTAGAAGACATCAAGCCATAGAATCAAGAATCTTTACAAATCCAAAGTAGCATAAATACAAGGAATAACACATTTAGACACATAAGAGTAAAATCAAAGACAAAAAAAATCTTAAAAAGCATCTAGAAGAGGAAAATCATATTTTCTTGAAAGGAACAACCATTCAATTGAGAAATAACTTCTTAATGGAAACAATCACAGCCAAAAGACTATGGGATGGTATCCTGGTATCTTCAGAGTATACCTAGAATTCTACCAGCATGAAAATAAACATGAAAAATGAAAGTTAAGAATTAACAGTTTAAGATAACAGAAATAGAGGAATTTACCAATAGCAGATCTATACTAATATAAATACCAAGTGATGTTTTTAGTCAGACAGTGAGTGATTACAGAAGGAAGCTCAAGGATGAAGGAAGGAATAAAAAAGGTAAATATGTGACTGAAAAAAATCATAATATGTACAACAACTTAGTGTATAAGTTAGGAAGGGGAAACAATGAAAATACTGGTTGGAAAGATGGTAAAAATACTATGTAACATTAGATTCTGATATGTTAAATATGTTTTTGTCTCAAGTGTAATTCCCCTAAAAATAATAAAAGATTAATTACTAAACAAATAGAGGGAAAAAGCAGAGTAATAAAAATTCAAAAGGAGACAAGAAAGAGGAAAAAGGTATACAATTAATGATATGAATATAAAGCAAATAGTCAAATGGTAGATTTAAATTAAAAAATCAGTAGCCAGTAAAATATGAATGGAGATTAAATGCTCCAATTAAAATACAAAGATTGAGAGACTAAATTAAAAAGTGCATTCTATTTACAAAAGATATAACCAATATATTAGCATACAAAAATATTGGAAATAAAAAGATAGAAAATATATTCCCTGAAAATACTGTCCAAAATAGAGCTGCTTTAGCAATAGTAATAGCAGAGAAAGTAGATTTTAAGAAAAACATCATTAAGTAGAGATAAAGGAAGGTATTAATAACAATAAAAGATTTAATTCACCAAGGAGATACAATGATTCTAAATTCTGGATAGCAAAGCTACAAAATATTAAAATAAAAATTAATAGAACTAAAAGGAGAAATAGGTTTCTAGTCATAGCAGGAGATTTTTAACACGTTCTCTTTCAGTGAATGATAGAATAAGCACATACAAAAGTTTTATACCCGACAAATGAATTTTTTTCAAAAGCCAGGGATGTGAGCAGAAAAGTACCCTTCTTCCAACAGCCCACGTGTCAGCCCCCCGGAACTACTTGAGTCTTCTCGCATGGCCATATTACTTACTAGAATTTCCCAGTCTTCCTCAACTGGTGAATTCTTGCCCATTTTTTCAAAGACTTGGTTCAAATATAATTTCCTTTGTTATTTCCCTCTTCTGTTCTGGGCTTTTGCAGAACCTGGATCACACCTGGGTTCTATTGTGGCACACACTGCATTGCCATATAGCCACTGGTCCCCAACCTTTTTGGCACCAGGGACTGGTTTCATGGAAGACAATTTTTCCACAGACCAGGGAGGAGAGGGATGGTTTGGGGATGATTCAAGCACATTACATTTATTGAGCAGTGAAACCTCTCTGTTAATAATGATCTGTATGTGCAGCCACTCCCTAGCACTAGCATCACCGCCTCAGCTCCACGTCAGATCATCAGGCGTTAGATTCTCATGTGGAGCATGCAACATAAATCCCTCACATGCACAGTTTACAGTAAATTTCACACTCCTATGAGAATCTAATGCTGCTGCTAATCTGACAGGAGGTGGAGCTCAGGTGGTGATGCCAGCGATGGGGAGCGGCTGTAAATACAGATGAAGCTTGCTATGCTAACTCTCCCACCGCTCACCTCCCGCTGTGCGGCTCGGTTCCTAACAGGCCACAGACCAGTACCGGTCCGTGTCCTCAGGGTTGGGGACCACAGCAATATAGGATTTATGTAGGTCTTGCACTGTGCATGCTTTGAAGGAAAGCACTGTGACTTCGGGTAGATACAAATAGCACAGTTTCCAAATTTAGAAGTTGCTCTATATGTGTTTATTGAATTACAGTCATGTGCTGCTTAACAATAGGGATATTTTCTGAAAAATGCATCGTTAGGCAATTTCAGTGTGCAAACATCTTAGCACTGTGTACTTACACACCTAGCTATATGGTATAGCCTGTTGCTCCTA
>CAUYRT010040941.1:0-56136 GCA_963574885.1 Lepilemur ruficaudatus | reverse complement strand
TTGTTAGAGAGACTAATTATTGCCAGACAATTATTAAACAGAATGCTAATTAAGCATTTTTCAAATGCCCTAGGACTTCCTGTGTTCTTACAGTGCTACTTTTTCCAAAATATGGAAATATAAAAAAAAGAGGCTTCAAGTTAATATATTTTCCTGCCCTAAGTGAAACAAGTGATTATTCGTTGAATAAAGTACTTTCTTTTACAAATGTTACACAGAGTAATAACTATTATGACTAGATAAATACTCAGCACAAACACTGTACAAAGCAATTTAATAGTTCGGCACAAGAACCTACAAGGTAGGCACCATTATTTTCCTCAAATTCTGAGGAATCTAAACAGCACAGTTGTTAAGCAACTTGCTCAAAGTTACACACCTTGCAAGAAATATTCCTACTCTAAAGCATGTTTCTCTATTAATAAGCTCTAACAAATGGCTTCTCCATTTCCCTAATTCCCTAATTGCTCAACTTGGGCATCTTGACACCTTGCTTTCCCCAAATCTCATATCCAATTCACTGGCAAGTTCGATTAGCCTAAACCCAAAAATGTACCTGCCGCATGTCTTCTTGCCTCATTTTCATCACTAAAACCCCAATCCAGTAATTTTATTGTCTAATTAGGACAACTATAATAGATGTCCTCATTTGGAAAACTATAGTTCTCCATGTTTTCACATTTTCTGGCCAGTTTATTTTCCTCCCTCAATTAATCTATTTTTGAAAACATGTGATTGGGTCACTCTGCTTCTGAAACTCTTTCAAACCTTCACTTTGCACTTCAAAATCAACCAAATAAAATTCTTACCATGATAAACATGTCCCTGCATTATCTGGCTCCCAATTGTTTTTCCAGACTCACAGTATTCACCATCTCTAACTGCCTGGCACTCCACTATGGCTTTGGCAATCTCACCAGCCTGCCTTCCTTCAGTCCTTGCAACACAGGATGCTATTTCTTCTAGCTTCTCATATTTTAGGTCCAGCTTACATGTTACCTCCTCAGAGAGACCTTCTTAACCATCTAGCTAAATAGTTCCTCTCTAGTATTCATTTTTCTGTATCCCTGATCTCATTTTATAATTATATATTATACTGTTTGTTGATTTATTGTCTATATACTAAATGAAAATGTAATATCCAAAAGGGTGGGAGACATACATTTATTTCCTTACTATCTAGCACCTAGAACAATGTCAACATATACTGGCACTCACAGAGAATGCATCACTAATTAATACTGTACATATGCTAGAGTCCTTGCATTTGTCCATGGATAGTATCTTTTACATGGTCTTGCAAGAATCATTAGCATATGCCAATAATAGACTTCTTGATCATATTTGAGATGCTAGCCATTTGCTAATTTAGAAGCGAATGGCTTCTAATATTAAAAATATTAATTCTAAAAATATTGCTAGTCATTTTCACATATAAAATATATGTTCCAGAAGAGTGTAGCAAGAAGACATATATATTTCTCTTCTTTTTAATCAAGGCACATGTGTGAACACTGGCAAATATAAGCATCTTAGAAGCAACGGCTATATCTTTATTTCTTTAGATTCAATGAGATTTACCTCAACCCAGGAAAGTGTTCTTATTAATGTATATCCTTATTGATCATCCTGAATAGATTATATTCTGACGTTTTGACTTAGTCTCCAATGGTGTTTGCCCAACATGTACACAGCTTAGAGCTAGTTGGCCAGATATTTTTGGAACTGTTCTCCAACTTTGCTGTAAATCAGAGCTACTTAGGGAGTTTGTTTAACAAGAAAATCATCTGCTCAGGTATGACCCCCAGAGATTTCCATTCAGCATATTTTGGGTGGGGTCAGGCCACTATATTTTTAACAAGCTCCCCAAGGGCTCTGATTCACACTAAGTAGACACTTCAAACTTCTCTAAGTGAGTTTAGATGCCAAAAATATTTAGCATTCAATTTGTGCTTCTTTACCAAAATTTGTGGTGTTCAGTGACTTTCAGATAAGTATAGCCTATTATAGCCTATTAGTGACTCTTCAAAATATTTTAAGAGTGCATCTTGAAATATTCTCCCTTTACTTGTCCTGGTCCATGCATATTATTCCATTTTCAGTTTCTTGAATACGTCAAGCATCTTGCCACCTCTGGGCCTTTGAACTTGATTTTCCCTCTGCCTCTGCCTATGAAGTTCACCACTAGTTTTATATGGCTGTGTCATTATCCAGCCATTAGGTTTCTCCTCTATGTCACGTCCTCAATGAGGCCTTCGCTTAAACTGGTCATCTGATTGTTAGCAGAGAGTCTTACAGTTTGCATACGGCTTTATGTGCTACTAGAATTTAAGGTCCTTTCATGTTTCTATTCTCACCTCTGAATGCTAAGTGCAAACAGACTGGCTAGCATGGAGTGGGTCTCAAAAATTTAGTTTTTCTTTTGTTTTTTCTCTTTGTGATTTTACGACACAGCTCCTGAATTAAAAATCTGAACAATACCTCAGAGTTCATCCATGTTTACCTCATTTTCTAAGCAAGAAAACCAAAAACCAGAGAGGGTTGGAAACTTGTCTTTCCCAAGTTCAAGTCTATAATTAGTATCAGATTAAAGCCCAATACCCACAGTCTCTTTGTCCACTATTTGACAATAGTTCAAAATTACATATATGATATCAAGTACATTTGCTAAAATCATATGGTAGTTGTCACCCAGTAAAGAAATACAGGGCTGTGTTTTTGGGAGGGGTGTTGTGTACTGTATTTCTGCTTTTGCTGTTGCAGCTGTTTTACCTCCTCCCCATCGCAGGCATCTTGCTAGATCATTGCCGGTCCCAAGAGGCAGAATTGCGACTGGAGGATGCTTGACTACGTTGGCCTTTTCTGCAGAATCAAAAAATTAAAATAAAATAAAATTTTGAACTCAGATAAAACAACACCATATAAAAAGACATCCTGACATTAAATGAAGGAATTCTACTAGGTACTTATAAACAAAACAAAATTTATCTTACATACAATTATGAATTATGGTTAATTAGCACACATTTGTAGCAGTTGATAAAACACAAACACTGTATTATTCACAAAGTGACAAGGATTCTCAAAATTGATACACGAAGAAAGCTTTCTAAGTATATTAACTCAGATGAAGATTGTGGTGTGTTTTAGTTATCTCCATTAAAACCCTCAAGGATGCAGCCATATGTAGCATAGGAACACACAGAGATGTGAGTAGGGTGAATGCGGAGGTTCCTTACAAAGTCCTTTTGCAACATCAACTCTAGGTATATTTTACTTGAAGGAATCAAATATTTGAAAACAGTTGAATCTAAAAGTGAATAAATTGCTAACAATGTTTTTGAATTGTTACCACTCATGGTGCTGCTTTGTGTCAGAGCAAATGGAACACAACGTTAACAGCTGGATTACACCGAGATGAGCAGGTTTTCTGTGAGATTAATCTTTACATCACATAGTGCTTTGGGTTCAGAGCAGTAAAGATCTCTGCTGCTGACATTCCATATGCTTTTGTGTGAATCATCATATGCCTTGAATTAATCTCACAAACATGTATCACTTTCTTTTCTTGAATTTTTTTTTCTCCCTCCTCAGCCACTCAATGTGTGTATGTGTGTAAGGATTGAAGGGCTAGAAAATTTAGTGTTATGCACAATTAAATAGCCAACATTTAGATTTTGAAAGTGAAAACAATCTAAAAATTCCTACTATTTTCGCTCTACAGTCCTCACAAATCCTCAGACATTTTTCAACTAACTCACTAACTTCTGCAATTCTTGAATTCTCATTTTCTTCCTAGACAGAGCATATCAACACTGTTTACATCTTTTATTGGAAGGCCAAGATCAGAATATTCACTATTTCTTCTTTATTAAATATTAGTAGATTAAAGTTGTTAGATGCTTTACAAAAGTGTGGCTGACAACATATATTCATTTTTAATTTAAATATTTTTCAGCGTATGAAAATGTAGAATATTCTCATTTGCATTAACTGAACAGAAGTTTGTTTCAATGTATACAGAAAGAGCAAAACTTATTTTGAATCAATTCCTTTTGTGAAAGGGCCTGTTTTTAACAAAAAAATTGGTCAATACAGTAACTGAAATGAGACCTAAAAAAGTAAACACTTGTTGTGGATTTATCTCCTCATAAAGGCCAATTCATGATCTGTTTTTCTAACCAGTGATCAGTAGTTTTTATGAATTTATCAAGTTTTTTTAGTGCTGCATATTTATCTTTTATCCTCAATCACGTAACTGTTTTGTTTGCTTATAAAAATCAAGCTCTTTAAATTTAACTAAAGAGGCAATATAGAATAAGATTAAAGTGTGGGTTCTAATCCAACCTCTGTTAGTTCACAGTAAGAAGACTTTGTTCTAGTTATTTACCATCTCCAAACCTTACTTTCCCTATCTTTATACTTGGATTATTAACACTACCTATTTCATAGAGTTGCAAGGAATAAACATGATAATTTAGGCAAAAATCTTAGCACAAGATTATCAAATAGAATATGATAAATAAAAATTAGCAATGATGATGGTGCTGATTGATAATGATATGAATGCACACAGAGGGTAAAGGTTTGAGGCTCCATGTTTAAATAAAGTAAGAACATCTATTTGGCACAGATTTTATCACAAATGCTAAAACCCCTTTGGCTCCCTGCCTGGACCAAATGCCAGATATTCTAGAGCCTAATTTGAACATGACTCTGAAGATTTAGTAAATACTATGAAAAATGGATTAAATAGAATTTCTAGATACTTTTAAACTATTATGTCTATTAAAATTTTGAACTCCAGCGGCCAGGCGCGGTGACTCACATCTGTAATCTTAGCACTCTGGGAGGCTGAGGCTTGAGCTCAGGAGTTCGAGACCAGCCAGAGTAAGAGCGAGACCCCCGTCTCTACTAAAAACAGAAAGAAATTTACTGGGAAACTGAAAATATATAGAAAAAAATAGCCGGGCATGGTGGCATATGCCTGTAGTCCAGTTACTTCTGCTGACGCAGAAGGATTGCTTGAGCCCAGGAGTTTGAGGTTGCTGTGAGCTAGGCTGACGCCATGGCACTCTAGCCAGGGCAACAGAGTGAGACTCTGTCTCAAAAAAAAAAAAATTTGAACTTTGGAAGAATAAATAAAACCAGTAAATAGTATGCACCTGCCAGATGTCCAACTACATTGCTGCTTCTAAAGATATTGATGCTAGCAATAAACATATAGATAGATAGGACAGATAAAACATGATTTAATGTAATCACTCTCACCCCAGCCACATTAAACATGTGTTTGCATTACCTATGCAATCCAAAACCCAGCCCACGGTTCCATCTCCACCACAAGCTAACACTCTGAAGTCAGGAACATCTCGGAAAAAGTTTAACCTGAAAAATAAGCATGTTATGACACATGATTAATATTTTAAAATGAAAACATTTTCAGTTTTGTCTCATTAGCATTTTATTAAATAAAATATATTTTTATTTTATGAAAACTGTAAAATATCTCAATTATATTTTATAGATCATTTAAGCATATTTTATAATTATATATTCCAGAGTCTATAATTTAAAAATATTTTGTAATTATATATTCTAGATTCTATAATATATTTTAATTTTTATTTTATAAACTGTAAAATTTAAAAAAGTAAATACATTAAAATAAATTTCATTAAGATATTCTCCCAGATATGATCTGTATGATAGATCATATCATATCATATCTCCCAGATATGATCTGTATGATCTTAAGATATTCTCCCAGATATGATCTGTTCACATAATCCATAATGAACCATACTACATTATTTCATTTAAGAAGTGCTGTCAATCAAAAATTATCCTTTAAATAATCATACAAATGTTCCTATTGCATCAGTAAATATGTCTTTAACAATTTTTCTGCTTTATCCATTACTGGGAGAAATTGCTCAGGCTGTAACTGAGGTTCTAGGCAACTGTTTCTGTCTTTTCTTTTGACTTAGAGTCTGCAAGTAGGAGTCAGGCTTCTCCTTGTATTTTGACCTGGTTGACAGTGTTTTCCACCCAGGAACAGTCAAGCCTAATTGCTGGGTCAGCTGTCATAAATACCCGCTGTTTCTGCTAATAATGCATGCAGTGTGCTTATTAATGCCACCTGCCTTGGGAAAAGTCACACAGGCACATAATGCAGCCAGCTATACAGTCATACATGCCTATTTTATTGCAATAAAAGAATTGAAACAGGACAGAAACTTTGGAATGTGCCTCTTCCCTTCCCTTACCCCACAGATAACCACTGTGTAATAATATAATATGCAATCATCCAAGTAATTTTTCTATATATTTGTAAATATGAATGGGCATATGAAAATCCTCATTACACACATTTTTTAATAGGCATAAGATTGTGCTATACAAACTGTTCATTAACTTGTGTGCTTTTTTACTTAAAATATGTCTAAGACATCTTTCTGTATCAGCGCATAACATAATTATGTCTTGCATCCTATCAGATCATGATTTTTAAGTGCCGCATTATGATTCATAATAAATGCATATACTATTATACAAGTTTAAATAAATGATTTCTTTTCATGGACTTTAAACTATTTCTGGTGTTTCACTATTAGAAAAAAATACATAGTTAACATTATTTGGGTGTATTTATGCAAACATGCGCAATGTAAACATGCGCATTGTGCTTTTGAAGGCTACTCTAGAGGAAAATCATCACCACACATCATCACATCCCTTTGAGTCACTCCCACTGTAGAACACGTAAGTGTCCATTTCCTTTCAATCCCAAAACACTACATATAAACAACTTTATGATATTTCTTCAATAATGTGTGAAAAACAACTTCTTGTTATTTTTTGTAAAATCACACTTCCCTGTTTACTAGTGGGTTGAGCATATTTTTGTAGGTTTCCTGGAGAGATGTGACTTCTTCTGTAAACAGCATCCTAAAACCCTGACCCTCTTTTCTATTGAGTTGTCTTTTAATATTCTCTAAAAAACTCTTTGCATGTTACCTGTGATATTTACATTTAAATTTGCATCACTTAAAAAGAATTTCATCAAAGTGACACCAAAAGTGCGTAAATGTAATAGAAAGTGTACAAAATTATTAAAACCTGCCCTTTGATAATAATAGTCATGGATATTTAAAACATGAAACTTTCATGCATTTCTTTATTATAATGTGTATATTTACCATTTGTTAGATATGTTGAAAGTATTTTTTTCCAGTCTATTACCAGTTGGTTTTCTTACATTATGTATAATCTAATATTCACCAATGTGCCAATTGCCCATTCCAGGAGAACATTTCCAATAACTTACACGTAGCCCTATACTCTTTCCTTATAGCACTGCTCTTCCTAATTAACAAGAACATTGTTATCAATATTGTGTTATTATTTGTAAGAAAGCCATAAGCAAGATATGGCTTTCTGATTTTTCCACTTAGCATTCATTATTACTAAGATTCACCCATGTTGCAGATGAAGTTTTTTCCATGTATAACTGAATATATTTTTCTTTCTACTACTGTGTTAAATATCACTTATGTGATTATACCTTTTTAAATCTGTATCGGTGGACATTTGAACTGGTTTGTTTTATGTTCTTATAAAAATGAATTCTTGTACAGGCATACTTCATTTTATTGCACTTCATTTTATTGAGTTTAGCAGATATTGCATTTTTTACATATTGAAGGTTTCTGGTTGAACCCTGCTTCAAGCAAGTTTATCAGTGTCATTTTCCCAACAGCATGTGTTCACTTCATGTCTTTGTGTCACGTTTTGGAAAATCTCACAATATTTCCAGATTTTTCATTATATATTATATCTGTTATGGTGATCTATCATCAGTGATCTTGATGTTACTACTGTAATAGTTTTGGGTTACCACAAACCACATCCACATAAGAGAGAAAACTTAACAGATAATGCCATGTGTATTCTGACAGCTCCACCAACCAGACATTCCCCTGTCTCTTTCCCAGTTTGAAATTAGGCAAGTTAATAACCGTACAATAGCCTCTAAGTCAAGGAAGGGAAGAGTCTCATGTCTCTCACTTTCCATCAAAAGCTAGAAATGATCAAGCTTACTAAAGAAGGCATGTCAAAAGTCAAGATAGGCCAAAAACCAGGCCTCTCATGCCAAACAGCCAAGTTGTGAATGCAAAGGAAAAGTTCTTGAAGGAAATGAAAAACACTATTCCAGTGAATGCACAAATGCTAAGAAGGCAAAACATCCTTATTGCTGATAAGAAGAAAGTTTTAGGGGTCTGGACAGAAGATCAAACCAGCTACAACATTAAGCCAAAGTCTGGAGCAGGATCCTAACTCTACTCAATTCTATGAAGTCTGAGAGAGGTGAAGAAGCTGCAGAAGAAAGTCTGAAGCTAGCAAAGGTTGGTTCATGAGAGTTAAAGAAAGAAGCCATCTCCAGAACATAGAAGTGCAAGATGAAGCAGCAAGTGCTGATGTAGAAGCTGCAGCTAATTATCCAGAAGATCTAGCGAAGATCATTGATGAAGGTAGATTACACTAAACAAGAGATTTTCAATATAGATGAAATAGCCTTCTATTTGAAGAAGATGCCAGCTAGGACTTTGATAGTAGAGAGAAGTCAGTGCCTGGATTCAAAGCTTCAAAGGACAGGCTGACTCTCTTGTTAGAGGCTAATGCAGCTAGTGACTTTCAGTTGAAGTCAATGCTTATTTAGCAGTTTGAAAAGCTTAGGGACCTTAAGAATTATGGTCTGTCCATGCTGTATAAATGGACCAACAAAGCCTGAATGATGATTCATCTATTTATAGCATGGTTTACTGAATATTTTAAGTCCACTGTTGAGACCTACTGCTCAATAAAAATGACTTCTTTTGAAATAACTGTTCCCTGAAAAGCCATCTAGTAACCCAAGAGATCTGATGGAGGTGTACAAGGAGATTAATATTGTTTTCATGCTTGCTAATACAACATCCATTCTGCAGCCCATGGATCAAGGAGTAATTTTGACTCTCAAGTCTTATTTAAGAAATACATTTTGTATGGCTATAGTTTCTAGAGACAGTGATTCCTTTGGTGGATCTGAGCAAAGTAAATTGAAAACATTCTGAAAAGGATTCACCGTTCTAGGTGCCATTAAGAACATTCATGATTCATGGGAGGAAGTCAAAATATCAATATTAATGAAAAATTGAAAGAAGTTGATTCCAACCCTCATGGATGACTTTGAGGGGTTCAAGACTTCAGTGGAGGAAGTCCCTGCAGGTATGGTAGAATCTAGCAAGAGAGCTAGAAATAGAAGGGGAGCCAGAAGCTATGATTGAATTGCTACAATTCTCACGATTAAATTTGAACAGTTGAGGAGCTGCTTTTTATAGATGAGCAAAGAAAGTAGGTTCTCGAGATGGAGTATACTTCTAGTAAAGATGTTGTTAACAATGCTGAAATGAGAATAAAGAATATTACATAATTGCAGTTGATAAAGCAGTGGAAGGGTTTGAGAGGATTGGCTCCAATACTGAAAGAATTTATAGTGTTGGTCAAATACTATCAAATCACACTGCATGCTACAGAGGATTCTTTCCTAAAAGGAAAACCCAATCAATGTGGCAAGTTTCACTCTTATCTTATGTTAAGAACTTGCCATAGCCATCCTAATCATCAGCAACCACCACCTTGATTGGTAAACAACCATCATCATTGAGGGGAGACCCTTCACCAATAAAAAGATTACAACTCTCTGAAGGGTCAGATGATAGATACCAATTTTTAGCAATAAAGTTTTGTGTATTTGTTTATGTACTTTTTTAAAAAATATAATGCTACTGCACATAATAAACTACAGTATAGTGTAAATATAACTTTTATATGTCCTGGGAAACAAAAATATTTGTGTGAATTGCATTATTGCCATATATGCTTTTTTATGGTCTTGTGGAACTGACCCTGCAGTATCTCTGAGGTATGTCTGTACATACTTCCTAGTGCTTATGGGGACAGTGCTATGTTAGGAGTAAGATATACTAACAGGCAACTTTGCAAAACAATGCTAATTTGTTTCCCAAAGAAATTGGACCAATGTACGACAAATGTACTCTGTTGAGTCCATTTTCTCTAACACTTGTAATGTCACACTTTTTAATTTCATGTATTTCCTCTTTCTGTGAAATGCCTATTCAAGTTTTTGTCTTTACTTTCTATTCCTTTTGCTGTTATTGATTTGCAAATTTTTTTACTTTTCCTTGATTTTAGTATCTTCTATAAGTTTAAAGTTTTTTGTTTTACTTTCATTAATGTTCATTTTAATAAATATGAATTTAGTTTTAATTATGAAAATGTATCAATCTTCTGATAAGCGGCTAGTACCTCAACCAGTCATCTGTAAGAGAAGCTTCTTTACTCAGATGTCTGAAGAGAATTCACATATACTTTTTTTTTTAATTTCATTTTTACTTTTGACATACAAATTCTTAATTTGTTGTGATGTGAAGGAAGCATTCTTTTATTTTCTTCCTTGCCTCCCTCCACCTCATCCTCTCTTCCTATCTTTCTTCTTTCCTTCCCTTCCTCCATTTCTTTTGGCTGAAGTGCAGCAATTTTTCTCTTTATTTTTTATCCTATTTTCTTTTACTGAATACAACTTTCTACCATGCAAATCCCATCATAAATCTAATTTCTACATATGCACGCATTTTTGTTTCTTTTGTACTCTGTATTCTATTCTTGAATTTCTCCATCTCCACACCAGGGCCGCACTCTTACAGTTACTATAGTTTTCTAGTAAGTGTATATCTCATAGGGCATAACAAATCTTTTTCTTTGTTTTTCTATAAACATTTTTAAAGTTAACTTGTCATATTAAACAAGAATTAAAATATGATCAAAGAAAAAATAATCATGATTTTGATTGAAGTTGCATTAAACCCATAAATTAATTTTGGGAGAAATAATATCTGTATAATGTTAATTAAGTTTCCTTATTCATGAATATAAGATTGTTTAGTTTATTTAGATATTCTTTAATGTCCTTCAATAAAGTTTTTAATTTTCTGCTTACAGGTCTTGCATATATTTTGTTAGATTTATTCTTGGTTATCTTATACTTTTTGTTGGTATTTTAAATATTTTAAATGTATGTTTACTAATATTAATGTTTTTGTTGCTGGTGTGTATAAATATATTTGACTTTTATATACTGATTTTATAAACAGTCACATAACTCCTTTTTTCCTATTGCCTGTATTTTGTTTGTACTACATATATATTCATTTGGATTTCTGTGCATATAATTGTGTCATATGCTAATAACAATGCTATTATTAGGAATCCCCAGCCCTTATAATTGTTATAATATTTCTTTTCTTGTTTCATTATCCTGGACTGAATTCCAATATATTATTGAATCAGAGTATTCATCGAGAACATCGATATCTTGTTCTTAAATTTAAATGGAATACTTCCAGAATTTGCTCATTTAAGATGATATTTGTTTTGTAGGGATTTTCTTTTTTTTTCCTCTTTTTTTTTTTTTTTTTTTGAGACAGAGTCTCACTCTGTTGCCCTGAGTAGAATGCTGTGGCATCAGCCAAGCTCACAGCAACCTCAAACTCCTGGGCTCAAGGGATCCTCATGCCTCAGCTTCCCAAGTAGCTGAGACTACAGGTCCACACCATGATGCCCAGCTAATTTTTCTATTTTTTAGTAGAGACAAGGTCTCACTCTTGCTCAGGCTGGTCTCAAATTCCTGAGCTCAAGCAATCCTTCTGCCTCAGGCTCCCAGGAACTTTCTTTTTCTTTTTTCCTTTTTCTTTTCCTTTTTTCCCCCTCTTTACTTGACACCTTTCATGAGGTTAATAAAGTTCTCTTCTACTCCTATTGTAGTAAGAATTTTTATTATAAACAAATGTTAAAATTTTTTCAGCATCTTTTGAGATTTGATATGATTGCTCTCATTTAATTGGTTAGTATGAGAATATGCATTTACACATTTCTGCATTATGATTCTTCCATATATCCAAATTGCTCCTTGTCTATTAATATTTTTATAGAGAATTATATTTGGGTTGCTAAAATTTTCTTTAGAAGTTTTTCATCTATATCCATGAACACAACTGACCTACTATCATTACTACTCATACCACACCTGGGTGTAATTTTTATAAAAACTACACTGCCGCATAAAATGAATTGCAGAGTCTTCCCACATGTCTTATTTCTATTTGGAAGTATGTGCATAAATTTGGAAGTTCCTTAAAAACTGGTAGCACTTGCAATTTCCTGGTGAGTCTTTTTCAATAGAAAATTCCTAAATAATTACTTAAATTCCTTTAATAATTACTGAAAAAATTGTGTTTTCCAATTCTTCTTAAGTCAGCTTTTGCAAGGCATATTTCTGTAGCAATTTGTCTATCTTTTCTAGGTTTCCAAATGTTTTGGCACTGAAGATTGTGAGAGCTTTTTAAAACATGTCAGTAGCTGAAACATTTATCAAAGCTAATTGTTTTTGGTGAAAGCCTAACCATCCAGTTGACTCACCATTGTTCTTCTACTCCATGATGATGTGTCATCTGCTATTCATTCTTGTTTTCTTTAAAAATTGTCATCTTTGGTTCTTCAGCAGCATCCTACCCCCAAACATAAACCCCATGGGACTGTCAGACCAGCTTACTCTCTGTAAATTGATTGCTAGTTGGATTGAAAAATTGACCTCTCTTTATCTTAACTTCTTAATCCACTCAATCCATGCAATTTTCCCTAGAGATTCATTCATTCCTTATTTCATTCATTCGTTGAATAGTAGCTTTGGAAAATTATTTAATCATTTGGATCTTCAGTTTCCTTATCTTTAAAATGGAATTAATACCACCTGGTTTGTTGGGCTGTTTACATGCACATAAACAAAGTGTGCTTGCAAATGAATTTTACTACTCATAGGTTATCATTAATTTAATTATTTTCCCATCATTAAAGGTAGTACACATGCGTTGTAGGTCGAGATGCCTGCTACTTGTCTATATCACCATGTCCCCCACCCCTAGTGTTTTGGCAGAATAGTCACGAAGAGAATTTTCTAACAAGTAAAGCTGGACTAATGGTAAGGGGAGTTCTCCTACCTTCAATCTGAAATTGTAGCCAGTGGACAATTGGGACACCTGCTTACATCATTGTAAACAGAAGGTGCAGAGAAAAATAGCTGTGATGGAGAGCAAATAAATCCAAGAGACTTGGCAAGAGCCAAAGTAGAAGGCTATCCATGGCACTGACTTTTCACCCAGTAAGGCTGCAACGACCACCAGCTGTGAAGTCCCCACTTCTCGAGTCCCCACTTCCTGGGTCACCCTTCCAGTGGGGAGGAGTGAAAGAATGATGAGTGTCTGAAAGGGCTTCCCTTTGTTGGAACTTCAGTACTGTGCACTGTACTTTTTACCTCTCAGTTTCAAAAGGTCCCCTTGAAGAATTAATACATATAAACATTTTACAATTAAATAATCATGGTTGGCACATTATACTTATGGACATTTTTTGAAATTAAAACTTCAAGTGATTTATGAAGGGTATTAATGATGCCTGAGTTTTCATTGTTGGTCTTTATAGCATTGGTTCTATAGTTTACTATTTATCTGTAATAGCTAAATTTAAAAGGGAGCCTATGTTAATACAGGGGTTTACCCATATATTCACCCTGTGTCAGATACTTTCTCATCACATTTGCTTAACAGTCTCCACTCAAACACTTTCTTAAAGTTTCAGTGATGAGAGATGAATAAGTTCTAGAAATCTGTGGTACAACATTGTTCGTATAGTTAGCAATATTGTGTTGTACACTTAAAAAGTTGTTAAGAGGGTTGATCTCATGTTAAGTGTTCTTAACACAATAAAAAAAAAAATAGGTGGCGAGATTGTGATGCTTAGTGCCACTAAAAACAAATCTAGTTAATTTCCTCTAAGATTCAGAAGCTTACTTTTCATTTTTAATAAGTGTTAAGATAAAACTGATACAGAAAAATCAGTAAGTTTTCATTTGTACCTAACAATATTACTTAAAAAGCACATAAGAAAAATATTTTAAGAAGGAAAAAAAATTACAGTACTGATTCCAAAATCATCTTAGAAAGTGTCTTAAAAATCAGATTTCTTAAATACCAATATACAGATGCTTTTTTTGATTCCAATCTCCAATTTTATCATTCAAATAAAATAAAATACTGTCATTTATATAACGTGGATATACTGGTTAAAAATCAGATTGACTATATAAAAATAAATACATTTATGGCTATTAAGCAGTGTACGTATTATACATTTTATATTATACAATGATATTCTTTGATACTTAGAGGAAATCAGTATGAGATTCATATATATTTTAGCATATCAATGCACAGTGAATGCTCACTTTAATTATACATATTCATATTTCTTTGTATTGAAGAAACATAAGACTGAAGGATCAAAAATGACTTTATCATGTCATCAAGTCTCCTTTTCTTCCTTTCCTCCTCCTTATTTAGAAAAAAATAGTTTACTTCAAGAGTTTGTCTTAAGAAAGGTCTGCATTCTGATTTAAGCATTTAGAGCCGGAAACAAGCATACTTATCTCTTATTATTCTGTTCAATTCATATTCATACTTGCATGTACACAGTTACACATTATTCTTAAAGTTACAAGATTAGATGTCTTCACAGTTGCCTCAGTAAAATCTGCATGAATTTCCTGGTTTGTGATGTTAGTATTGTTTTTGAAACTATATTTATAGTCTAGAAAACCCATGTTTAATAACTTCCACCTTGTTTAATACCAAAACTATATCTATGCATCCCTTGGTATCACTGATATTATTGCTACTGTAGTATCTTTAAAAAAATCTATGCATGAAGCATTTATGTCCCCCAATGCATTCTATATATACATTACAAAAAGAGTTATTTCATCTCTTTTCTGTAAATCTTGATAATCAGCTTCAAAGTGATGACTTACGAATTTAATGAGAGTCTTCCATCATTTCCTTTTAAGGTAAAGCTAATTATAACCATATTCTCCCATCTCATATTTTATGTACTTTATTTTAACAATAAATTATAAAGTTTAGATAAACTAGGAAATTCATTTTCTTCAACAAATTTGATTAGTCTTTTGAGATACTAAATGACAAGTGAATTTGTACTGTTTCAGGACATTCCATGTGGATAAGTGGGAGAGTTACTAAAAATGTAATTTGAACTCATCTTTAACAACACTGTATAACTTATTGCTGTTACCATCATAACCAGAAATAATTTTCACAGAATGTGAAAAAATATATATTCTAGTGGGATGTTAATAATTGAAACATTCATTTCATTATCTCTCTGGAAATTTCAAAAACATCTCGTATGCCTGTGTGTGTGTTAGAAGTGAAGTATGGAGAGTGTGAGAAATGGAGAGAGACAGAGAAATTACAACAGAGAGAATGAGAGACAGAAAATGAGAGAATATTTTTGAGAAACCTTAAATGTTAACTCATTAGATAACTTTAATATTCTCCCTAGTGCAAAATAAGTTCAAAATAAGAAGGCAGTAAACAATAGGTTCTGTAATGTAGTCTAAGTATGTTTTCTCTTTTTTTACTAGTGTATATAAATCTTTAAAAATTAATGTTAAAAGGGATGTCAAGTTCTTTCAAGTCATTTTTAAATGAATCAAAAATTAATATTTAGTTGAAATAGTCTTTGATATTGTATATAAAATATTCTTAATTTAATTAACACAATAAAATATTTTTATAAAGATCATGTGTCAAAATATAAACATTTTCTAGCACATGAAAAATAGTCACCATTGTAGGATATTTTAAAAAGCTATAATTATGATTAGTAAATGACAGGTTTTTTTTCTTTAATTTCTTGTACAGCTTGATTGAGTTGATGAACAATTTTTTGCCTTTTGAGGACTTTGTTCATCTCTCCAACATGATTCTATTAACAACAGATACATATAAAAGGTCATAAGCTCTGATGTAAGAGGAGAGATTTGTTTAAATAAAATATTGTAGAAATTTGGTTATATAAAATGATATTTTAAATTAAGAAAGTAATGTAATCTGTGGAATCTGTTATGTATTTTCTAAATTACACATTTATTTTACTAAGATTATATATTCCAAGGCTTTACTACAGAAATATGTATGATATTTGTAATATTTGAATTTGTAGGTTGATTATTAAATTATATTTTTAAAATTACATGTATTTTGCTTTTAATTTGGGTAGAGGAAATGCAAGATTTTTATAAAGCACCTTTCTCACAAACAATCATTATACCTAATTATATTGATCAATCTGAAAAATAATTTACATATTTTAAAGAGTTATCTTGTGTTTTATTTCAATTCAATAAATTTATTAAATACTTGTTATTTGGGGCTTAAACTTTTAGATATGATATGAGAACAAACTACCTGTACTTTCATGAAGCTTAGAGTCAGAAGGTTACAAACAACTTTAGAAGTATACAAAAAAGTTGATATTAACTTTTCATAAGTCATATTAGCATGTGAAGTTTGTGTACAACTAGAAATGTACATATTTATTTTAATATTGTCAAGAAAAAATCTTATTATATAAAAAACAGGGAGCAATTTATATTTTATATTTCCTCTTTTCTAAGTAATTTATACCTCTAAATAATTTGTGCAATTATATCATAATATGCACCATTAGGGAGGAAACAACATTTATGAAATAGACTCTAATCTAGACATCTTGAAACAGAATAGTCAGGATCAGAGAGAAAGAATTTACACAAGGAGATATAATGGAAACAAACACACAAATCTGTTTTAATATAATTAAAGATCAAAAAGGAAACAAATGCGGGAGAATTTTAGTATTTACTAGATAATTCACACTAGGGACAGTTTCAGTCAATCAAGAAAATCACCTGCTCTTACAAACAAAGTGTTAGAAAAAGCAAAAAATAAAAATAGGATGAAAGAAAAGATGACACAAAAATAATACAAATTGATGTTCTAAAGAATAAAAATGGAAAAAAAGAAATTAAAAGAATGAATAACTGCAGGTGCAAGGTAGCAAATAAAATACATATATTTAAAAAGTAAATCTATTGTAGCACTGGAAAAGTAATAAACCAGAAATGGTGATAAAACTAAAATGTGTAAATCACAAAGGGTATTAGATTAGTGGGGGGATCCCGCAGAATAAAGCAACTTGTAAGGCAATACGTTGAAAGGGAACCACTGCAATAGGACACTTTCCCAGCAAACCCATGATCAGTGAGCACGGCTAGAAAAAGGAATGGGAGGAGTTACAAGTGAGCTCATCAGCAACTGGGTTAAGTAAAGGGTAACAGAGTCTGGCCAGAGTCCCCATTCTGAGCAACTACTTGTGGCATTTGCATTTAAGACAACAACAGAGGAATAGCTCACTCCTGGAAGTGTGGATCTGTCACTGGGAATGCAGTGCGGGCCTGTGTATTGGAGAGAGCTCATAGTGATCAAGGTGCAACTAGAAATTCAACACAATTCTATTCAAACTTATTTCATTTAAAAAACTTGAGACATTAAATATTTTCAACCAAAGCAATTCTACCCATAGCAACATAGTCCATAAAAGTATTTGAATATGCTTTCAAAAATAAACAGATACATTGATAGTTAGATTTGCTTTGTTTTGTTTTTAAGACAGGGAATCACTCTGTTGCTTGAGCTAGAGAGCAGTGGTATCATCACAGCTGACTGCAGCCTCAAACTCCTGGGCTTAAGCCATCCTCTTACTTCAGTCTCCCAAGTAGCTGGGACTACAGGTGCGCACCACCACCCCCATTAGTTTTTTTATTTAATGTAGAGATGGGATCTCATTATGTTGGTCAGGCTGGTCTCAAACTCCCAGGCTCAAGTGATTCTTCCAAAGTGACCTACCAAAGTGCTAGAATTACAGTCATGAACCACCACATCCTGCTAAATAAGTGTTAATATAACATATTTGGTAATATTTGAAAAACACGGGCAATCTAAATATTCATCAATAATGGGATAGCTAACATAATTATTGAATATCATGCAGCACTTAGAAATAATGAAACTGATCAATGTCTACTGAAATAGAACAATGCACACCACTTACTTTTCAGTACAAAAAGCAATGTGTAGGGAAATATATAATATATACTCCAAGTTATATAAAACATTTATTTATTTATATACCTATCCAACATATTATGTGTGTGGGTATATGAATACATTAGACATAGATAAGAATATATTAATTTTTACATGTATATTAGATTGTTTAGGAAGATATACCCAAACAATCACAATGGTATTTCCTAAGCAGTAATAGTGCTTAAAGAGGGGCCTTTAACTTGTTTTCTAAATTCATTTTTATATATATTAAAATAGAGAATAATAGGCTGCTTAAAATTGATAGAGTGAAGGAAACATGTAATACATATTTAAAGTGTAGTATAAAAAAATGAAAAGAGAAAACAGGGCTAAAATCAATGTTATTACAGTGTATTTACTAGAGCTACAAAGTACCCATGTTATTAATTATTAATTAATATTATTGCAAATAGTATTGATAATAAATAACATTTATTGAGGACATACTATATGGTAAGCACATTTTATATGCTTCAGAGGCATTATACCATTTAACTTCTCCATTTTCCTATGAGGCAGGCGCTATTCCTCATTTTACAGATGAGACGATGAAGGCACACATTGGTTAAGTTATAAAATTTTAAATTTGCAGAGCCAATACCTCCTCCCCGTAATTTAACTGTAAAAATTGGGAAATCCTGGGTTTACTTGGTCTGAATGGACTTACAGAGGTCTTGGGATTGCTAAACTTTAGAATGTACAATTCCTTAATCCTACAAAACAAGAACTACTTCTTTGAAGTCTAGAGAATATTAAACGGCAAGAAAAACCTCTCCTTTTTGAGCTTCTGAATTAATATCAAGACTTTACTTTGTCATGGGTTTATCTACATTGGAACTTCCTGCATGTGGCTAGCTTACCTAGCCAATAGTCTGATCATGATCCTCTGCATTCTGTAGTTTGGAGCTAAACAGAGGCATCGTTCTGAACTAAATCCCTGTGATCTACCTGCTATAGGAAGGCGATTCCACAGACCAGGACTCAGCAGTTGGAAACTGATCCTGGAAAGCAGGCAGCAAGGCAGTAGAAGAAAGATGAATATAATTGTGGGAGCCTTATATTAATTAACTGTATTTTATTGACAGTGGTTTAACATAAAACATATGGTATACATTTTATTCTGAGCTTTTAAAAGAGTATAGACAATTTCAATATTTGGTTTGTAGTTCCTGAGAATGACCTATAAGACTCATTTTAAATCACATGGCTTTTTTTCTTTAAAAGAAGTATGTATAAAGTTTATAGAGTTTTTCATCACTGCCTGTGGTCTGATGTTTACTCTTATGTTAATAGAGAAAAAAGAGGCCAGCGGAAGACGATTACATTAATTACTTAATTAGGCCAAAGTAACAATGATTTATTTCAGTGAGTATTTGTGATATCAAAATTATATGGTTTATGTTGAAAAAAATCTTATTTTACTACATCTTGTATATTAACAATAGAGTGTGTTATAAGAGAGTGATATTCATTAGATTTTGTAAGTAGTAAATGAAAAAAATCATATTATTTCTGTTCCTTGTTAACTGGCTTTCTTTTTCCTCTGTAGCAAATGTTTTATATTTAACAAGTACAAGAAAAGAGAGTAGTTCTTCAAACACATGGTTTAAATGTTTAAGCACTCAGTTTGTGTGCGTGAGAGAGAGTGATTATTATTGTTATCAGTACTATTAAGAAGATAACTGGACAATGTTTAGAAGGGAGAGAAGTCTGCTTGAAATGGATTGCTAGCTATTTCAAAAAACATTGATTTCTCTTATGTAGCTGATATTCAATTTTTATATACTAATCTGGCTGCTGTAGTCAAATAACATTATTTCTGGATATGTCAGGTTGCTTATTTAATTAGTTAGTATTAAGTGAGTTAATGGTAATGATATTATCCTTGGACTTACCCTGGCATTGGTCCATTTCCAGCAAGACTGTAAACCTGACGAGGATTTAGTAGATACTGGAATTTTCTGTAAATTCTATAAAGGTGAAAATATGGGGTGGGGGGAGAAAATTTAATGATACTCAATAATTTTAAATAAGGAACATCCCTTAAATTTATAAGTATGTATGGTTATAACTGAAGATATTTGATAAATTTTGCATTAATAATAAGTATAACAACTCATTAGGAACTAATAGTTCTTTTAAAAAAAGGGTTTAGTAGCCATTATAAAGGCAATGTAGCTTATTGTTAGAACTAATGTTTGCATTTTTAATATGCATATTTATTTAGAATACTTTTATAAACCCCATTTGAACATTATTTAGCTAAGTAGATTTCAGATAAATATTTTTAAAATATTTTAGTATAAAATTCCTTAAATATTTTCTCTCAATAAATCCTTGCCAATAGACACTTCCCTACATGGAACTCAATATTAGGTTATTGAGCCAACCTAATTTAGTCGAAAATTATCTCTCCTCTATGAAAAGTGGGATTGTATACTTTATATGCGTACATGTAAGAACAGAATATAGCCTTACTTGGCCTAATCATTCCATATAAATAATCATCTTGATTAGTCAGCTCACAAAATTGCTAAACTGTCTCAACAGGCCATATTAAATAATTTTTATCCTTTTTCTGAAAAAAAATCTTCGTAAGCAAATGCAACAAAATTTTTTCTATGTATACACATATCCCACATGGTTGGGATTCTTAGAAAAAATATTAAAAGTGAAAGGACATATTTAGTTTTTTTAATTAATTTTATATATATGTAAAAACATTGCTATATATTTTATAAACATTCTTATGATATTTTCTGATAAAAACTGTCCAGATTCACTCTGCAATATCTGTTTATATCTTTTAGAAGCCTTCTCAATACCTCTGCCTTCTGAGAAATGTCTATCAAACCTGGCTATTCCATCCCACTACCTTAGTTCAGGCTTCAAGTTCCCTCACAAGGTCTATAAAATTTTTGGTAATCCAGCCCTGTTCTAGACTGCTGTGTAAGTATCTCATGATGAGAAGTTCCTGCTAGTGGCAAGTTATTCACAATATAAAATTCAAATATCTCCACAAAATGGCCACAGTGTCTCTCTCATTTTCCTCTCCTTTCCCCTTAAACTTTAACCTTGGTAAATTCCTCCTGGTTTACACCGTGCCCTTTCACAAATCTCTTTTTCTTCTTTCATTTGACAAATACCTGCTTAAATGAAAACTAGTACAAAAGCTACTTCTTCTCGGAAGACATCTTGGTTTTCAGAAATAGTTACCTCCTCCTCTGAGTTTTTATAGCACCTTTATTTTAAACATTTCTATTTCAACTTTTGCTGTGTGGCATTGCAGTACAACTGTTTAGGGCCTGCCTCCCTGCATGACTGCTTCTTACACCTTTTATCCCCAGCACCTTTTTCTCTTAAGATTTAATTTGTCTCTAACTTCCAACATGAATTTAAGTTTTATCTAATTCTTTGTGAAAAGTTTACTTTTTTTCAAAATATCCATTATATATACAGCTGACAGACTATAAATAGTAAAGAAGAAAAATATTATAGCATTACTATTTCATTACTATTTCATATCTCTGAGTGACACAACTATTCTCTTTAATAAAGCATTGTGAATATTTTTAATTAGTAAGCCATTTATTTAAAATAATTTATATCACATTTAACCAAGTAAAAACATAACTATATGTTGATGAAAAAGAAGGAACTTATACTTTTTAAGCAGAAGTAATATTTTGTTGATTGAAAAATAAAGAACACTCTTCATTTCATTGAAATAAACCTAAAAAATTAAATGGTACAGAAAGTAAATTAAGTTACAAAATTCCCTTATTCAGAGAAACATTTCAACTTTGTTATTTGGTGAACCACAAAGGAATTTGTTTTACTGTCACAGTGTTTGGGGAGTGCTTTTACTGTTTGCTTATTTTTGGTTGACATTAGAAAAGACATCTATATAGGTGAAGGACATACTTATAACTTTGACTCAACCTGTACAAAAGCAATCACGTAACCAAAATGTTTGTACCCCTGTAATATTCTGAGAAAAAAAAGACATCTAGAAAGCATTCAGGCAGGTATAAGTTTTTTGTTTATGACTGTTCTCTTAAGAACATAAGAATTACTTTTCAAGAATGTAGTGATTTTCATATTTGTATTAAATATGATTATTTAATCATTGATTCATTACAGAAATGAAATTTTAATACTGAGATACCTGATAATGCAGTTCATTACTATTCAGATTAAATAGTCTGTGCTTCTCCAGGAAATATGGCATCATGTTCTCCAAAATGCACATGCAGAAAATCATTATAATATATTTTGCCTAGAAGCTAGATATAAATTCTGTTCCTCAGTACTGGGTTATGATTTACCTGAAGCCATCATGTTAACCATTTAGAGAACCAATTTTCATTGAACAGTATTTATGAAGCCATGTCGTATTTGAACCTGTTTGTTAAGGGCTGGAGGTGATAGGTGGGCTAGAGAGAATTCAAATACCTAAGCTATGACAATAAACATATTTACAAAGGGCATTATATTAAAATTTCAATTCTAAAAACATCATATCCCTATATATTATATATATATATATATGCTAGCATTGTTCCTTGTGTATTAAAATTAGTAAACAGTGAGGAATAATGTTTTTAAGCATTTTACATCATAATTTTAGTTTATCTTTGTACATACATGCGGTATGGAAAAGGAAATGATTTTTAAAAACATACCGTTCTCCTTGCTTCCCACCACTTTTGGGGTTCACAAAAACTAAAAGCGGGTGAGTACCAGGAACAGGAGTGATCTAGAAGGAAAGATGGATATGTGGAAAGATTACTAGGCACATTAAATATGAAAAGGACAGATATGGTTTGGATGTTTGGCACCTCCAAATCTCATGCTGAGGATCCGGTCCCAGCGTGGGAGGTGGGGCCCGGTGGCAGGGCTTTGCGCCATAGGGGTGGATTGAGGCGGGGGCTGGGACCCTCCCTGCAATAATGAGTGAGCTCTCACTGCGTTAGTTCACCCGAGAGCCCGTTGTTTAAAGAGCCTGGCACCCCCACCTCCCTCTCGGTTCCTTCTCCGGCCGGCCGTGACAGGCCTGCTCCCCCGTCACGCTCCGCCGGACTGGGGCTCCCTGCAGCCCTCGCCAGAAGCGGCGCCCTGCTCCTTGTACACCCTGCAGAACGGTCAGTCAAATAACCCTTTTTTCTTCATAAATTACCGGGCCTCAAGGTATTCCTCGATAGCAACACAAAGCAGACTAAACGAGGAGTAGGGGTGTTGCCTTAAAGATACCTGAAAATGGGGAAGCGGCTTTGGAACCGGGTAACGAACGGGCGGAGGTCGGAAGAGTTCCGAGGGCTCAGAAGAAGACAGGAAGATGGGGAAAGTTTGGAATTCCTTACAGACTTGTTAAGTGGTTGTGGCCGAAATTCCGAGAGAAATAAGGACAGTAAAGGAAGGACTGGTAAGGTCTCAGACGGAAATGAGGCCAAGCGGGCCCTCCCCCTGCGGCCCCGGGACCTAGGAGAACCGAATGGTTTAGGGGGCCGGGGCCGGGCGCCCCGACTCTGTGCCACCTCAGGAGGCTGCTCTCCGCGTCCCTGCTGCTCTGGCTCCAGCCGCAGCTCTAAGGGCCCCAGGTACATAGCTCAGGCCTCTGCTCCTGCGGACTCGAGCCATAGCCTTGGTGGAGTCCATGTGGTGCTAAATCTGCAGGTGCCAAGAATGCGGGAGCAGCGGGGGCGTGGCGGCTTCCGCCTGGATTTCAGAGGATGTTCGGGAAAGCCTGGGTGCCCAGAGAGAATCCTGCAGCAGGGGTGGAGACCCTTCAGAGACACCCTACCAGGGCAGAGCCAAGGGGAAATGTGAAGCTGGAGTCCCCACACGGAGTCCCACCAGGGCACTGCCTGGTAGAGCTGTGGGAAGAGGGCTCTTGCCCTACAGACCCCAAAACGGTGGAGCCGCCGGCAGCTGCACCCCCAGCCTAATAAAGCTGCAGGCACCGGACTCCAAACCACGGCAGCAGCCACATGGGCTGCGCCCAGCAAAGTCACAGAGACGAGGCTGCTCAAGGCCTCGGGGGCCAAACCTCTTGCACCAGTATGCCCAGGATGCGGAACATGTATTCCCCTTTCTTTTGGCCAACTTCTGCCTTTTGGAAAGGGAATGTTTACCCAATGCCTGTACTACCATTATCTCTTAAATTAAATAACTAGTTTTTGATCTTACAGGCTCATAGATGGCAGGAACTGGACTTGAGTGTCAGGTTAGACTTCGGACTTTTCAGTTGATGCTGGAAGGAGTTACACCAATACTCAACATCCTCACTAACGTGTACACATTCCTTAACCTCTTATAAAAGCCCCTACTCTCCTTACTCAGGTAGACAGATTTGACTTCTGCCCCTTACGCCCATCTCTCCCAGCTGATGACATTGCTATCACCCTATTAAAAATTACTTTCTTCCTTGGCAATCCACTTTGTTCTCAGTAATTGGATTTCTATTCAGCAAGCAATCAGACATAGGCTGGGACCCCTTTTTGGTTTGGGTTTCAGTAATATTGGTGGCTTGCAATGGGTGCCCATCCTCTGACGTTAAAAATTAAAATGAAGAAATACCAAAAACACCTATATCTAGAGACTAGCATTCACCTTCATTTTTTCCTGTATTTCTAACTTTTTACAAAATTTGAACTCCTGAAGTTTCCATATGCAAAAAAATAATGTTAACAGATACAGATTTCAGTTGATTTCTAACTCAATTTGAATTGTTACCCCTTGTTTTTAAATAGAGGTGTGATTCTCAAGCTAAATAAAGGTTCCAAGCAAAGTATTAAATCTGAACCCGAATACTCTTTAGGATGATTTTTCCTTTCCTCCCCAAATTCAACATTCAATTTATGACTATATGAGATTATATTTAAATTTGCACTCGGTGGAATATTTAGAATTCTTTTGAAACTATATTTTGCAATGTCTTTCAGAGATATTTATTTATTGGAATAATTAAAGGCACCATTATAAGTTATAAATTAAAAGTCAGTAATAATTATATTTTAAGTTGTATATTATTATGAACAAATAAACATCCCATTTGAAAACATTACAGCCTGCAGAGTATCTTCAAATAAAATACAAAATCTAGATGTCATTTTTAGAAGCAGTTAGATGGAGAAAGAGATTAAATGGATTCAAAAAACAGAAGAGAATTTAAAGAATGTAGAAGAATTATGATATTCTACAAGTGTAAAAATAAAATACCCAATATGGAAACACAGGAATAATAAATCAATTAGAAACCTTTTCCTCACACATCCTCTTATCATAGATCAGGCTTATAAAATCAAACAATATACAAATAAAATGTGATTTTTTTTTGCAAGTTATCAGGTACTATTTATTGGCATACCTTTGATGCTATTAACAGGTACGTATATAATGGAACTCACCTAACACCTAATATAATCCACATTTAAGGGGGGATATGTGTGATTAAACAGAAGCACTGCCGAGACTCTGGTGTTAAGGAAACATTTAATGATGTTAGACTCAAAATGTTAAAGTTCCAGGTAAATTTGGCATATTTTTCAATGCTCATCAAAAAGCTTTAAAACTGTGCTGACCTTTGTTACTATAAAAAAGGCCAATCCAGCAGAGTATATTTGGGTGCCAGGAGACCAACGAGAGGATTCTTATATTTGAAAGCCAAAGACCCGCAGTACTGCAAAGTCATCTTCAAATTAGACAAGTTAAAAATAAGCAACCACTGTGTTCAGTAATCCTGAGATAATCAGCAGGATCTTAGTGGTAGAGCCTGCTATTGGCACTTAATTCCCATATTCCCCTTCCTCTTAAGTAAAACAGCCATGGGCATAGAGTAATTTAGAAATATTTTCCCCTCCTGTTACATCTGTACCTTGGAAACTGCTGCTGCTACTCAAAAATATATATATATTTCTTTTGAAGAATTTTGAGAAGTTTTAACTTCTAGTATCTTGTCATGTAAGAAGACAAGATATTGCTAGGGTGATAGCAATGTCATCAGCTGGGAGAGATGGGCGTAAGGGGCAGGAGTCAAATCTGTCTCCCCGAGTCTCCCTGTCTTATCTGAGTAAGGAGAGTAGGGGCTTATTATAAGAGGTTAAGGAATGTGTACACGTTAGCGAGGATGTTGAGTATTGGTGTAACTCCTTCCAGCATCAACTGAAAAGTCCGAATATATATTAATAAATATATAGAAAAAAGTAGAGAAATATGTTTATGTTTTGTCTGGTGAGATATAATTGGAAGTTGCTTGAACTGAATTGTGCCCTCCCCCCAAATTCATATGTTGAAGCTTCAACCCTCAATGTGGTGGTACCTGGTGATGAGGCTTTTGGGAGGTAATTAGGGTTAGATAAGTCATAAGGGTGGGGCCCTCATGAAGAAATTAGTGCCCTATATAAAAAAGGGCACTTTCTCTCTCTCCCCCTCTGGGAACACACAAGGAAGAGATCTTGTGAGCACACAGAGAGATGCTGGCTACCTACAAGCCAAAAGACCAGGCCTCAGAATAAAATCTACCATGCTGTTATCTTGATTTTGGACCCTCCAGTCTCCAGAACTATGAAAAATAAATGTCTCATGTTTAAGCCATTCAGTCTATGGGAATCTGTTATAGCAGCTTGAGTAGAATAACACAGAAGTATTGTATAGAAATTCAAGGTATGCTCGTTAAAATGAAGAGTGAAAACTTCTAGCCTTCTTTTTCCTGATGCCAGCATGGACCTTGGAAATTATGAAGACCAGCAGCCACTTTTGATCATGAAGAAAGATGCCACAGATTGAGGACATGAAACAGAAATATAGGAGCACCACTGCTGATAAAAATGTGGAGCTGTCTTATCAGCCCTGGAGATCCTACTTCTGTGTTTCATTTACATGAGAGGGAAAAATGATGGCTATCTTGTCTGAGATACAAACAAACTAAACACTATTATATCTTGTTTTCTTCCTTATTTTTGTCATTTCTCATCACACACTGCAGAACCTAGTTGTATTTGATGTCACAGACAAGATCTATAGGGTCAAACAATTGGATACAGAGGTAATCAGGCATAGAGAGACACGTTATTCTTCATCAAGCTCGTTAATATCTCTAGTCCCTGAGGGAAGAGCAATAGAAACTTGATATAAAAACCCTTAGATATCCTCTTTATTTTATTTTACATTATGCTATTATCATTGTTGAATATGGGCATACTCCTTTTTAGCCAATCCTTTTGTAAATTAAATATTAGAGATCAAAAAATAAATGTGGTTATTATTAGATGTAATATTTCAATTAATTTGATGGGACTATTTGATTCCAGACCTTGGTTTCCAAAGAGGTCCATCAGTTATGAACTATCTTCTCCCTCTGCTTTACAGAATTCAGTCTAGGGAGCTGATTTGTATTGTAATGCAAATCATATCTACTACTAATAAAAATATAAATAGTTTTCATAGCTTCTGAAACTTAGTATATATGATTTTCATGAATCAAGTTTTATTAAAATATCTTACAATAATATTTTTTAAATTTTACAGTGATATTTTGTGTTTTTTCAAACAATCTCAAGTTTACAGTAAGGTTGTGAGGATTGTATTAATTATTTTCCCTTAACCATTTGAGAGTAAGTTGCCAAAAATTATGTTCTGTCACTCCCATTTACATTAGCATTGCCTGTATACCAGAATATTCTCTTCCATCCATGCGATACAACCATTAAAATCAGGAAGTTAACCTGATTCTGGACTAGTTTCCTTTGTGTAAAAGATATTATTGGAACAAGGTGAAACTTGAATGATATCTGAGGATTAGATAGCATTCTTGTGCCAATGTTATATTCAAGTTTAGTAATTCTCTCTTGGACTGTATCTAATCTGTTTTTAACATAATGAGTTTAGAATTTTTACTTTCAAATATAAATTCTGAAATAAGATGTAAAACTCAGTCATTACGAAAACTGATTTCTTGCCATTTAAAGATATTGTATCCTTTTTGTTTCAGATTTTGGTAGGGTAGGAGGTAAAGGACAAAAACATAAGTATATCAAAAATTCTGTCAGTCTAAAACTATTCATTCTTCGAAGTATGTATTTATACAGCATTTGAGACAACCTTAAGTGGAACAGCATGTAAAACAGAAGACCGTCAAGTTGCTCTGTTTAAAGCATGAAAAAGCCCTCAATATGCTCTCGGTTTCCCATCCCTCCATTGCTGTGCTTGTGGCATCTCCACAGAACCCTGTGTCTTCTCAAAACAGTTTTTAAAAAACATCAAGATAGGGTAATGCAGTATAACTAAGAAAATACTGATGAAGAGAAAAGGTGTTTAAGGAAGATTTTATAGCATCTGTGGTACTAAAAATCTTGAAGAATAGTTATAAATCAGGTATACAGGGCATTCCAGAAAGAGATTGTTCTTTTTGGATTCACCTCTATACTCAATAGAGTTCATCATGTAAAATTTTATTTACTCACATAAAAGGGTAGTTTAAAACAATATATTTAAACAGCATGACTTTAGAGTCAGACTGGTTTCGGATCCCAGTTCAACCACTCCTCTCTATACATACTGTCTCCCTTGGTGATCTCATTTTATCTGATGGTTTTACCTGCCGTCAGTGTGTTTCATTCACAAACTGATGCCTGTCCTTTTTCCTGAATTCTAGATTCACATATTTGTCTGCTTCCATAATATCTCTATTTGGATGTCTAAAACATCAGAAATTTCTCTTTAAACCTTATTCACCCAGACCCTTTTTTACCTGCATAGATGGCCACCCCATCATATTAGTTGTACGGACCGAACGAACTATCTTGGAGATGTCCTTGATGCCTTACTTTCTTAAAAACCTTACGTCCAATCAATCAGCATATCCCTTTGACTCTGTCTTCAAAACATGCAGAATCCCATCACATCTCTCCACCACCACTGCTCCACCCTATCAAGCTTCTATCCTGTTACTCCTGCATAACTGCGGTAGTTATCTACTGGACTCCCTGCTTCCTTCCCTACAATCTATCTCAACAAGAGTGAGCCTTTTAAAATGACATTCAAATCATGTCACTTCTGTGCTTAACCCTCCCACTGGTATTTCTTCATCTCACTCAGATCTAAAAGTCTTTATTCAGGCCTTCAAGGCTTTGTAGCCTCTAGCCCTGTTACTTCTCTAAAGAATCTCTACCAGTTTCCATCTTGCTCACCCTACTCCAGCCATGCAGTTTCTTCTTCACTCTAAAACTTTCCAGGCATATATTTGCCTCAGGGTTACCCATTTCCTATATTGCCACATGTCCAACTGTGTCACCTCTTGAACCTTTACCCAAATATTATCACCTTCTTAATGAGGCCTAATCTGGCTATTGTACTTAAAATTGTAGAGGAACCCAACTCCGCTCTGATATTTCATATCTTATTCAGCTCTATTTTTTATATCATTGAACATCTATCTAATTATGTATATGGAGGTAGGGACTCTATTTAAAGGTTGTTGCAATACTCAAAACCATAGAGTAATAATTCTGGACTTAAGGAGTTAGAATGACAATGAAGAACTGCTTATGAAAGAGTCAACAAAATTGAGAATTCTAAAGTGAACAAGGGACACACACACACATCAATCAAAGAAAGGGAATTAATTTTATATATATATACTATACAGTTATGTATGGTACATGTGCATATATTTAGTTTACAGCCTTCGTGTTACAGGAATGAGATATAGCAAATAAGGAAGACAGTAAGAGAAGCAGTTGTGTGGGAGAAGATACTCATTCATTTTTAGATATTTAAGTATAAGAGTTCCCCCTTTTTTTTCTTGTGTTAGAAGTATTACAAACTAGATTTTTAGTTCTCAAGGGATCCTTTTATTTGGAAATGTTTCTCAAAGAATATTTAAGGACAAGGTAACTTCAACATAATATAGTTTAACAATTGTTCTGTTTTTCTCCATATTTGTTCCCATGTAGGAGTCATCTGTAGTCCTGTATCTTTTGCATGTTAAGAAATTGCAGTTTCAGTTACATGTGATCATGTGTATTGAGTGTAAACCTACGGTGTGAGTGATGACAAAGACAGAGTGCCTAACCACCTCTATTTGAAGTCCCCTAGGACTCGGGTTAATTAATGGGACTCATCCTAAGGTTATACATGATCTATTACTTCCTCTAATTAGAAATAATAATCCTGATCATTATGCTGGTTAGCTGGAAAGAAATAAGATGAATGGGCTTAACTATGATTAATAGTCTTCTTTAAGCAGTGTAGATCTCTTCTGTCACTGAGTTATATGCAAACTGGGCTGCAACTCAATGCTTTTTCATGATACATATTTTTTGAAACTCACAGAAAAAAATTAATTTACTGATAGATATTTTTCCCTTTCCTGATAAAGAACAATTTTATTATTTTAAATTGATAACCACAATATAAAATTCCTGTTTTAAATTTTATATGTAATAGATATCTAGGAATTTACTTTTTTATTTTTTTACATTTTCTTCAGGACTATGTGTATTATATTTTGGTCCGTTCTGTTGAGGTGCAAGAGATTTTTGCACAGGATTATATACCAATATTTTAAAAAGCAAAAAATTGTGATCACAATTACAGTATTATTTTTTTACTGCTGTTTTGTTAGGGCTGATATCTACTCTTTGCCTACTGACAAAGTTTAGCTGACACTTTTATATGCCAAAAAGAGTTAAGAAATGCATTATCTGGTTTGAGAGATGGAACACATCCACAGAGAATGTTAACCATCTATGGTTTTTAATGTGACTAATTTAGTTGTAATGAGGTAAAATATTTCAAATTATTTTTTAATAAAACATAAAATAGAACTTATATTGCTATGTAAGTTTAAAGCCTTTAAAACACTCTGCATGACCATTTAATTTTGGTCTCAATGTCTGGGTAAATTCAGATATGATTATACAAATCTTGGGAAACTGAAATGAGAGAAATTATAATTGTATTGTCCACACGATTTTTATCTTACAGCCTGTGGCAATATAAAAATACAGAGAAGAAGAATGTAGTCAGAAATTTAGAAGTTACATACATGTTAAAATATTTTTAAGCAAAGAGGGTATCTTAAAAGTAAAACATATAAATGCTGAGTCAAATGGTCCTCATTTAAACCTTGGCTTTACAACTGACTGGTCTTAGGGAAGTTACCTTACTTCTGAGCACCAACATAATTTTGAAAATATTGATAATACTAATGGTATTGAACTCATGTTTATTGAGAGAATTAAACAAGTTAATGTGTAATATATTATCGTAGTTCTTAAATCATACTATTTAACAAATAGATACCATGCTTCCCTTCCATTATGAGAAGTATGTGCTTAGTCATGTATGAAATGTAATTGGATTTCAGAATTAGCCTCTCCTTTCATTAATTTCGTTGCAGGAACTAAGATCATTGCAGTGACTAAAGATTTAAACTGATCAATATTTGCAATCTATGTATTAAATTGAAATGTTCATTTTTTTTCAAAAAATGTTTTACTGGATAATTAGTGAAATTTTTTTGTTATCAAAATTGTGGATATATATCATATTTGAGACCTTTAATGGAATTGCTAAACACATGAATATGACTTCCAAAAAGTACATTCTGATTTATTCTGATAATTAAATTGCATATGCTCTAACAAATGTAATAATTTTATCATTCAATATTCCCTCTTTTTATACTTCAGTTTAATAATTCATAAAAATTTTCTATTCATGATGGGTTTCTTTAAGAACAAAACCAAACAGTAACTTGGTTATCAAAGTTTAACCAATTATTTTTAAATTTTCAGTTAGATTTTCAAAACAGTGAAGAAACAAGCATTTGGGCATTGACTGTGTGCCCTGAACTATGCTTACAGACTAAGAAATATAAAAGACATAATCTGTAGTGTCACAGATAAAATAAATTTAAAAAAGAAGAGACATCATGTTTATTGAATGCAAATACATGACATAATCTGTGTGTTAAGTTATTATTAAGTTTTCCTTAAGAACATGAAACCTGAATCATATTCAAGGAATAAGCAATTGGAAGACAGAAACATATAGGTAGAAAAGCAAAATTAAGTCCCAATTTCATAGATTAATCCTACTTCGTTGAATATTTTCATATTGGAGTAAGAAATAAAAGTAAAAAATGCAATACATTCATACTATAAATTATCTTAAAATGCAGATGGAAGAAATGTTATTCTTCACGTTAGAGATCATAGGATAATTTACAGGTCTTTAAAGCTTCAAAAGGTAATTTTGAACTCCCTGTGTTTACTTAAACTAGAAACATAAATGGTGTTTAATTTTCACTTAAAACTTCGGAAGATATGAATAAATTACAATAAATTCTTCATTGTTATTATTCATTTAGAAATAAAAGCATTCACACAAATAGAATTAATTTCCTTCTTTCCTAAAGACATATTTTTGCTATGAAAATGACTCTTCAAAATCATATCCATACTAAATACAAATACATTTACATATATAGAGAGAGAAAGAATACCTGTAAATAAATGTCACATATGTATCTAATAAATGTGTATATTTAGTAGTAATTTGCAAAAACTTTCAGATTGACAAAAGATCTCTTGCCAATTCGAGTTTAAATGGAGATAACATCATAAATGATTAATCTAACCAGAATGTCACTCTGTCAATCAACTATAAGACTGGCATCTTGATAAATTAATAAAGATCTTTCTGAAGCAGTCTACTGAGCTAATATGCACATTAAACAAATGTGTTGATAGCTGAACATATGCCACTTTGAAAGACTAGAAGTAACAAATATGGAAGCTACTGAGATTTGAACTTAAAAAATAATACCTGTAGGCCTTGTCCATCTACAGTAACAGAGTTGGCTCTTTGCATTTTGTTCTTATCGGTCACTTTATTTGCCTGCTGGGAACCACTCTTTTCTTTTTTCACTGTTGATTGTCTTTCCTGTAAGAGAAATAATTTTTATTAAATATTTTGTTAATATAATAATTAAAAAATAACCAACATAAAAAAAAGTTGAGTTCTTTTACTAAATGGGACAACTAGTAAAAATAGTTCATGGTTACAAACTTGGGCCCAAATTTTTAATTTGAAGTGCCTAGTGAATAATATAGAAACTGTCACTTTTAACTGGCTCAATATATATAATAGTTACATGATCAAAATATCAGTTAAAGAAACCATGTGGAAGAAAACCAAATTGTATTATCCCTATGTGCCCAATTATGACTCTTCATCACAAGTTATTAAGAACTGCTAAAGTTGATCATTTTCATAAAAAATGGGATAAATAGTATAGGATTATAATTTAAAGGATTTGGTATTGAATAATAAAAAGAATGCTTATGAATACAGGCAATATTGAACAAGAATTCTAATTGCATGATGGACTTTTAAGCTACTATTTTTATTAGGGATACCATACAGCTTAAAATTCACATTCCATCCCAGCTAATTCCTTTATTCTTCATAATGAAAAAATTTCTTTTGGGAGTTGTCTGCTCGCTGTTTCTTTTTTTCTTTTTTCTTTTCTTTTTTTTCCCTGTTCTTCCACACCCTGCTCTGATTCTATTTGTTCTCTTCTCACTCAGCACAATCCAATCAACTTTTATCACTATGCCACCAAATCAGCTTTCATTAAAATCACCAGTAACCTTCTCATTGCCACATGTAATGGTCAGTGTTCATCTTTTCAAACCTTTCAGCAGCATTTGACAGAATTGATCTCTTCTTATTTCTTGAAAACTTGCTTACTTGGCTTCCAGGACACTTCTTTCTCTTAGTTCTTCTCTTCTTACTTCCCTACTTGCTCCCTCATAGTCTCCTTCATTTATTCTTCCCCCCGGTTTGCAATCTGCAAGACTTGACCTTTTTTTTGAACCTCTCACCTTCACTATCTACACTTGCTCCCTAGGTGCCTTCATTTATCTCCAAGACTTTCAATTTCATTTATCTGAAGACTTCTAAATGTATATTTCCTGTTCCAATCTCTTTCTAGAAATGCAATCCTACATGCAAATACCCTTTCTATCTCTCCTCATCAGTGTCTAAAATACACAATCCTAGAACATCCAAAACTATTTTTTTTAATTTTCTTCCTAGCCTCTCCCCTCCTTGAAAATAAATCACAAACTTGATGACTGCTCACCACCTTCATTATTGCATAATTATTACATAATTTTTTTCTTGGATTTTGTAACCATCACCTAATGGATCAATCTATGTCCATCTTGCCATCTTGTCTCCCTACACTCAGTTCTTTGCACAACAGCCACATTCATTCCTTTTTACTCCACCACAGCTTCACTGGCCTCCTTATTGTTCCGTGACCCACAACAATCATGCTTATAATTAAGAGCTTTTGCAATCATTCTGCACTCTGCTGGAAAACATGACCCTACATATTTGTGGGGCTTGGTTTTCACTTCAGGTCTCTGATCAAATGTCAGAGAGGTTTCTCTAGTACCTTTAAGCCTCCTTTTAAAATATGACTTATTACAACCTGAAGTGTTATTTATTGGATTTATTTAATGCCAGTGTTCTCCCATTTTAATCGAAGTTTCACAAAAGAAAGCACTTTCTTGGTTTCATTGGTCTATATCAGATCCTAGATCAGTGCCTGACAAAAGTCAGGATAAATGAATGAAGAAATAAATGAAACTTCAGATTAACAAAACACAGTTTTTAAAAGAGTGCCTGAAGCATTGTGTTGAAAAGGATTATTTGGCCATATCTAGGCTTGATTTGAAAAAAAATTCCTGATTAATTAGCAATGTCTGCCATGCATGCTTAAGTGTTTTAGTGCCACATATTTTCTGTCACTTTCTCAGAGTGTGCATACATACACTTCCTAGTTCCTATATTTGCTTGCTAGGGGATAATTTCAATTTCTGTAATTTAGAATACTATTTTTAAGTAGCTTTGAAGTGAAGCTCTTATTAAATTTATTAGGGCTAGATAGATCAGAAATCTCTGACTAAAATAAATGCTAACTAGTCTAGTCCATTTACCTTGCAGTTCCATGGTGCAAAAACACTGAATATATTTTGTATGTGACTGAAAATGAATGGCATAATAAGAATCTTAAAATCCAAAATCTTTGGAAAATCATGTGATTTCATGTAGGCATAATTTCTGGCAAAAATATTGATTTTTTTTTTAAATTAAGCTCCTTCTTTCAAAACTTGCAAATTACAATTTTGTCCATAGACAATTAAATGGTGTGATGCATAAAAAGAATGAATTGTACATTGAGGTTGGCAATCAGAAAGCCTGAGATGAATCTCATCTCCACTACTTAAGTATTATATAACCTAGCGAGCTTACATTTTTGCAAAATGGAGATAGTGATACCTATTTCCCACAATTGTGTAAGGTTTAACAGAAAGCATAGGAAGTCCTTTAACATGGTGCCCATATTAGAATATATCATTAATAAATGAAAGTTATTATTAATGATGTGAAATAGGTGTAGTTCCCCATTTGGGTGCTCATTGTCATTATGCAAAGTATTTGTTTTCCAAATGTGTATACACACAAACACACACACACACACACACACGCAACATTACTCAACACTAAATTCTGCATTTAATTCATAAAATGCTTAGGTTAGAAAAATTAAATAACATTTAAGTTGGTTAGTTATACTGGAATGGGTATTTGTATTTATGTAATACTAGAAACTTAAGATATGTAAATATATGTCTTTAAAGAGCTATCAAGTCATCTTTTAACATTATTTTATTCTAGGTCATAAATACAGCTGGGGAAATTCCTGTGTGGTAGTAACTTCCAACTGACAGAGATAGCAGTTGATTAAATGGCTTCATATCCCTCCAACAAGTCATCCCTCTGAGTAAGCTGGGCAGGAGACTAAACAAATGTAAAAAATAAAAACAAATTTTAAAACTCCAAATTAAGTTTCAATTGATGAGGTTGTATTTTTGAAATCTAGACTTATGAAAGAGGTTTATAATAGGTCATTTTGAAAAGCCCCAGTATATCCATCTATATACATATTTTGTTATATTTTCTAGCTAATACTGAAATAGTAAACATTCATTTAAACACACACATACACACACACAAACACCCATGTCAAGAAAACCAAGTGATGTCTTTGTTTGAGGAAAAAAGCCAGTATGTGCAATTTGTGGAATTAATCAAGGCTGAAAATTTAAAAACAGCAGAGACTCATGACTATTCAATCTTCCAAGGGTTTTCTTGTTATTATATTCTTTTGCTATATGTTTATTTCCAACTTGTATATAGAAGCCCCTCTGAGTTATTCACTATATTATATTTAAGCAGCATAGGCTAACAGAAAGGTAGGTGGATACATTCTCCTGTTTCCACTGAGAAAATCTTTATTCCTTCCCTTTGTTTATGAAGGAAAGAAAGGTGGAAACAATTTCATCCTTGAAATATGCTGTCCACCAGGGTTTCACTAGCATGTTTGGGGGTTAAGGAACCCTGACTGGCAGAGCTCTATTATGAGATTTAAGAGAGTTAACTCCCAATGCAGAAGTTATTGAAAAATTTAAGAGCGAGCTTATCAACCTCATTTTGCATCAGGCTAAAATTGCTCTATGATAATATGGGGCAGTGTTTGCCATTTAACCTTCAGGTTCTTGCTTTACATTTTTGGGCTCTAAATTATAAAATAAATTACATTGTTGTAATTAAGGCAAATTTCCTTCTGTCAGATAATTTTTTATTCTAGAGATAAAAAAGAGTTGGAAAATTATTTCTTTAATCAATAGAATTTATTCAAACACTGAAAAGAACTACTCTAACTAAAAAAGACATGAAAGAATATAGAACATATAACTATAAAATATAAAATACAGTTATTGATATTTGAGCATTTTCAAATATCAACTATTTGTGTTTGCTATGCAGACATTTTAAATATAGAATCCAGTGTTTTGTGATCCTTAGACTCCGCAAGTAGCACAACAGATCTTAACTGGGGAATATATTGTATTAGAATTCCAAAGGAATAACCATCATAATAAACAGAGAAGAAAAGCCCAAGAGACCATTCAAGAAAACAGAAAGATGAAGTAAATGAAATAAAAAGAACTCACTTTAAATATGTGCTGTAAAAATCTCTTTCACTATCATGCTGATTCTCAGAGGTAGAGTATTTATACATGGGTGAAAAGTGCTTTCACAAAAGAGTTGTTTACAACAATCCTTAAGCCTGCTGTTATCGATCACTGGCAAACTACAAGCAGCAAGTGATGATTACCTCAAGCACAGGGTTTTCTTCTTTTTGTCCAGTCTCAGCATGAAAGACTGGCAGCAGCAAAGCACCTCCACTGGTACTAAGCTACAAAGGTGAGTGCTTTGCTGCCAAGGCATCCATCACTTGCATCCTAGAACTTGCTTTTCCCTGCTACTGTTTACTGCACAACTTGCCTGAATGGAGACTTAGCCCTTTCTAACACTGGAACGAGGCCACTAGACTTTCTTAGAAACCCTAGAATTTTAACCTATGTTATCACATATATATAGGCTCTTTATTTAAGATCTCCTTGATGCTGAAATGTTACCATATTCATCAGGGCTTATAAAGGTTCAGAGCTCCTAGAAACCACCTTACTAACAGCTGCAAAGCTCCACCTTCAGTTAATATGAACTTATTGTGGGATTTGAACATTTTACTGGCTGAGGAAAACACTCATTTCAAAAATGGCAAAGGCTCTAAATCTATTAGTAATCCTTGGAAGTTGCAGCAAAAGTAATTGCCGACTAGCAAAATAGTCTTGATTTTTAAAAAGATTTTGTCAAGTATTAAACATAAATATAATAAATGAGAGATTATAAAGTCTAAAGATTTCCATTTTTTTTAATTTTGTCAAGTAGGTACATATTAAAAAACAAAATCAAAAATAACATTGGGTGATGTCAAAAAAGTGTGGGCTTAGAGGCTTTGCCTCTTATGTCTGTGTAAGCTTAGGTAAGTTATTCACCATTGCTAAGTTACTATTTATTTCACCTATAAAATGAGGAGGTTCGTGTGAAGATAAATTGAGAAGATCTAGATTCAAGGTACTGGCATAAAATAGGCACTTAGTAAATTTTGAAAGTATAAATAAAGGATATTATTTTATTTTGCTAATAACTTTATCAGAGGTATGCTGCTCAGGTCATAGTAGTAAATGGACGTTGTAAAGACGTGCTTTAGTTACTTTATTATACTTTATTTGTGTACTCAGTCAACATAACTGGGAATAATAGTTGTGATGATCTGGGCACAGTGTCTTTAGGGGAGTTGGGAGGCAACAAAGCAGACAAAATGAAACCTAGTCTTAAGGTATGTGGACGTGCTACTTACATCCTAAACTTGAAGGTCTACCTTGTGACTTGACCTGAAAGTTCTGTTTTTCATATATCACACATGAAGTCCATATTTTCTCCTAGGATAATTTCATACTGAGTGTAAACCATTCACAGGATTTCTGTTAAAGGAATCCTGATTGGAGGGAATGAATTTTAGGAATGAGAGAGTCCATGCCAAAATAATGTACTTTTTTCTATGCACTAGCTTATGGCAGCACCATTATGAAATAACATTATATATGTGTATATATGCATCTAATGTACATACATATAAATTATATTCTCTTATATACACATAATTATTTTTAAAGGCAGACTTTATAACCAACCTCAACTTCATTTACTCTCTATTCTCTTCATAAACCATAGTGATTGTTGGCCATAGTAAGCTGAAGGTGAAAAGCCAGGAGGCAGCTTTCTGGTATGTTCACACTCACCATCTCTTTCTATTAGTTAAGTTAAATGCTCAACATAGTGATTTCTGTGTAGTCCCCAAACTGTTTATACCAATTCCAGGTAAAACTTATCTTGTTATTGTAACCATGTAGTTGAATTATTACTCAAACCATTGAATTGTGAGTACGAAATTTTTCTATGAAAAATAACTTGCATGCTTTGGAAAGACATAATAATATAAGCTGTTGGTAGGGTGGGGGGGGCGCTGTTGTATGTACGAAGAGTGGTCATGTTAAGTTTAGACACAAGAACTGTGAAAACTTTGAGAATTAATAATAAACATAAAGAGTATTTTTACACCCAAAATTCTTCACAGATGTCTTTAAGTTTTCGTTATACTTTAAAACAATTAGAACTGAGCATTACGAGTGATAAGACTGTAATGTATGCAAGAAAGGCTATATACCATTTCCAATTAGAAGATCTGTCCTCATAGAAAAGTCCTTGATCCTACCCCAAAAGTGTAGCCAATGAATATATATTTACATATTTTAAGTTAAATGTTTAATGTATGTATATATCTTTCTACATGTTCTCCCACATACACTTTAACCACATTTTCAGTTAACCCAAGAGCAACTGTTCCTGATGGTAGAACATAAGGTTTCTTGTCTGTGTGTATGTATATATATGTGTATTCACACACTCACTCATGCATATATCCATACATGGGCTTAAGGAAATTTTTGGAACAACATAGTTGAAAAAAACATAGATGATGAATTTGAGGGATAGTGAAAAGTGTAAGTTAATGTAAACCAATATATCTTGCCAGAAAAAAAAAAGGGGAGAGTAATATAGGAAGACTTTTGAAAATTTTATATTAAGAAAAAATGATTTATTAAAAAAATGAAAAAGAAGCATATTATGAAAATAGAAATTTTGACCTATTTAATATTTACTCAATATGTATGATACAAAATATATAGTTGAATGTGGGAGATCTTTGCAGATTAACAAATCTTAAGAGAAACTTTAAATCTCAAATGCAGTGCCTATATTTACTTGATGGGCTTATAATCAGGGTAAAAATAAACTCAAGAACCTGAAAATATAAAATTAATTCTCCCACACTTAAATGATTCGATGAAATGCTAAACTTTTCTAATACTTTTGTCATTTGAGTGTATAATTTAACATTTCTATTTTATAAGTGTGATGATAATGGTATCAACTCACTTAAAGGATACAAAATCAGTTTAATAGTTTCTTAGATAAGAAACATTATATTTCAAGCATTTCTCCAAGCACACTTTCAAGTATATCTCTGGTTAAAAATTAGAATATTTTGTAATTCAATGATAAAGTCTACACTGATTAGAAAACAATTTTTTTGGTGGGAAGGAAAAAGAGGCTATTACACTTTTGTGCAACTATGTTACCCTCTAAATAAAATCATACCCTTATGTAGCATTCATATATTATAAGTAATACTGTCCAAAGTAAGCAGACTCAAATTATAATTTTAAGGAAAACGATACCATTTGGGCATTTCCTATAGAGATAATAACAATTGAATAGGATATTGTCGCAGAACAATGTGGAGGCTTTGCTTCACTGATGCAAAGATAAAGCTAACATCTGAAAATAAATGTTGTGGCAATGCTAACATTTATTTTCAAAATAAAAGCCATTTATTCTGTGACTATATTTTATTCCAATGACATTTTATTCAGTGGCATGTGGTACATGATTAATGTAATTGGACTCCTTAAAGTGATGGGTACTTCAAAGTGAGCAAAAATTTCTCAACATACTACCATTGAAACTTACATTTTGATGGTTCAAAGGATTATTTGCTTTGGATTTTCTGCAATGTACTTACATTTTAACATCACAAATAAGAATGAAACTATTTTTATGCACTGGTCAAAACTCTTTGCAAAGTAACCTTTATTTTTCTCTGTATACTTTGGGTCACATAACTTCTTGTTTTCCTAATGCTTATAACAAATGTAGATTGGTAATTCTTTAAGTCTATCCCATCACGAAAAATATGAAGATCCCTATTTCCAAATATGAGAATATGGTAGAAATAAAATATAAAAATTGATATCAGTAGGTCACTGAGCCAGCCCCAAATGTTTTTTGTAACAATATAATATGTAGAATGACCTATAATTGTAAGTGTGAAAACCTTTTTTTGCTTACGCACCTCAGGAACTGAAACTCCTGAAGTGGGCAGAGTCTGCTGAAAAAGAGAAGTTCATATTAAAGCTGAAAAAAAATCAAACTGAAAACAAAATATCAATGAAGGTTCTTATATCACTATAGTCCTGTGAAATAAATGAATAAATTAAAAATACATTTCCTTGATATAATTTTTCTCTTTCCTTGAATTAAATAAATGAATATTTTTTTCATTAAATATGGAATGCTCTAATGCAGAGTAATTCTAGTAGTGAAATTATTTATCCAAAATACAACTTCATCTATTCAATGCACACTTTTCAACAACCTTGGCCAGCTTCACAGGCCTCTCTGCAACTTTAATGTATTCCATTTGTATTTTAGAAGAAGATTTCATCTCCAACTTCTATTATACCTCACAAACAATCCCACTAATTTTTAATTCGCCCTTTTACCCATCCCTCTTTCCATTTTCCAGCCCAATTCTCATTCCTTTCTAAAAATGCTCATTGCCTTTTGGATGTAGACATAGCTTATGGTGTGGATTATATTTTGTGATACTCTGGAAATAAGAAAAACATTCCATTAACATCAGTACAAAAAATAAAAATAAATAATTGGCAAAAGTTTTACTTGAGAGTAATTTTAAAAATAAGATAAGGTTAAATATACTGATGCTGGCCTTCATGACTCTATTTTCAATTATCTACAACAGCTACTCTCTTTCTGAGTCACATTGGAAGGGTATTTTGGCACCCAGAAACAGAGAAAAGTTTATCAAATTTAAAAAGCCTGCATTTTATGAGACTTAGAACATAAAATACAAATTTAGAAGAATAGTTGACAAAGCACACACACAATACTACATAAAGATTTCCCATGGTTGCGGGGAGTAGAAAGTTGGATAGGGAGCTAGGAGTTCTTAGATATGTGTGTGTCCCTGAAAAGTAGGAGACACTCAATATATTCCAATTTCCTCCCCAGGTACAAGATTTATGAGGAAGTATCTGAGTGATGTTAGATTATCAAGATGAGTATGAAAATGTGAGAGTGTGTATATTACTCTCTTACCCAGTAGAACTCTAAGAAGGCAGCAAGAACCAAAAGAATAAATGGTTATGTCTGAGGTAGTTAAAACCTCAGACACCCTCACAGCCGTGAAGCATAGAGATGAACTGGAAAGATTCAGTGCACCCAAAAGTGACACAGAAGAAGAGGTTTAGGGAAGTCCCGAGAAAAATTAAGGTGTCCAGAAATATAACTCTATTTAGAACATATTTCCATATTATAAGTAGAAAATACTGCCGCTGCAGATTTCTAGTCAAAAGAAGTTATGAAGTCTGGGAGTATGAATTCTGGTCAAATATCCAATTGACAGGAGAATTCTATGGAAGTAATTGCTATTGTTTTAAAGATGTACTGACAATAGGTTTGGTAGAGCATTCACTGAAAGCTTCTTGATTTCAGTAATATTCTTGACTTCTGAGTCCAAGTCAAGTCTGTATAACACCTGAGACCATGGGTGGTAGGCAAAATGTTTGTGCTAGTTTCTGTATGAGCCAGTTCAAAGCTGTTTGCCAGTCTTACCTTTCTCAGTTTCAGTTTGAAGCACAAGGTCTCAATAAACATTACAAGACAGGGATATAGTCCTTCCTTCTTCATCTTAGTATATAAATATTTGCTCTCCCTCAACTCCAGATCAGGGATCTTATCCTATGGGTCCTACACCATGGACCCAGGAAACTCTCAGAGGCTCTAAAGCAACCAAAATAAGACACCCCACAAGCAGTCTCCAGAGTATGAGTCGTGGACACATTCTATCTTGGAAGAGTGCATGCTTGCTGTGCATATGGCTGAAGAAAGCAAGGCTTTGGAAAACTGAGTGAATATTATGGTTATCTAAATGGTTCAGAATAACAACCAAATGTGATGCAAGAGCCTGGCACATTTACCACCAAAAAATAAATAAATAAAAGCTACACAAAGCTCATTTTTGGGATAATTGTAGACATTTGAATATGGACAGGAAAATGTCTCATAGTATGGGATGATTGTTGATTTTCTTATGTGTGAATATAGTAATGTCATTGTGTAGAAAATTGTCCTTAATCTTAGAAGATACCTGCTGAAGTATTTAGGGATATAGTGTCATACTACATAGAACTTACTTTTCAAAAGATTCACCTTAATAAAACATATATTATATACATACGAGTGCATAGCTTACATAAAATCTATATGTTGTATGTATGTATATACGTGCATACACACAGTCATATATATATAAAGAAATGATGACAAAATAATAGCAATTATTGGGAATATACTGGATTCCTTGTATTGTGTTTGAGAACTTTTGTAATAAAATTTGGGAGGAAAAATTGTTCTTTCTACCTTTTTACTATATTCTTTAATGTAATGCCTAAAAGTGTATAAAAATATTTCTGTGATGAAATAAAAATATGCATGTTATCCCAGTGAAATCAATAAAGTTTCTAGAAGTTTGGGAGAGAAGGCATGGGGGTAGGTGGAGGAGAAATACTGAGCACTATTCTCATAGAGACTTAGAACTCTCCTTTTAAAATAAGGAAACACAGGTAAGTTTATAAGCTCCTGGTAAAGAGGAGCAGAGAGATACAGAGAAGGAATTGTTAAAGGTAAATGATAAACAAAGGGTTCTTTAAAAAACAATATTTCAGATGGGAGAAACCCACACAGATAGGTTTTGCACCTGTCCAGATGTGTTCCCCTTGGGTGAGGACCTAATGACGGAGAAACATAGGTGTGCGTTTGCACTAACAGAGATCTCCAGTGCAAAAACCTACAGGGGCCAAGAAGGTAATACAAATGGGTGAAAAAGATCTGATGTCACAAAGGCAAAGACTATGGCACAATGAATAATAAACATCCCATTTTAGGGGATTAAACAACAACAACAACAAAAAAAAACAGACATTGTGGGGGATGAAATTAAACCCTAGTTGCCACTTTGCGACCACTAGAGTAAAGAATTGGGAATTGATGGATATTCACTCTTGGAGACTTCCTCTTTCTCAGAGCAGTAGAGATATGGGATATCTACTGTTACCTGCTGAGTGCAAGGGAGGTTGGCAGAGAGGTGATGAAATGAAGAAGGTAATGAAATAGAGATTTGTCACTACTTCTCTGAGAATGAAAAAGCAGTTGAGTAAGGATGAATAATTGGATCAAGCAAAATTGAGTGCCTAGCTGGGGCCACAAGTTACAAATATGAGAGAAAGCCACCGGCCCTAAGAGTTTTCTGATGCAACACTCAGCCTTAGCCTTCTGAGAGCAACACTAGAAATTCACTCCAAGAATAAGAGTGATGGGAAAACATATATATGAGTTCACTTACAATCAAAATGTGTAAGCAAAAAGTATACATTAAATTAACATGCCATCAGTAGTTTATTTCTGACTTACAATAAAAAAACATGGTATCTAGGTTAAAAAAAAGTAGCAATTTAATAGAAAATAAATTCAGATATTGTATTACTTCTTTTTTTACTCTCCTGTACATAATTTTTAAATATCAAGGATGAGCAGAGTAAATGTTTTAGTTTTTTGAAAATTATCATGAGTGCATGATTCTAAATGTAATATATTTTTAATCAGAATTAATAAAGAAACTGTATATTTTTATTTAATCCAATGTGAGCTGTGACTACAGAGGAATGTGATTGATTTTATTTAATCAGTATCTTTTTAATATTAAATAGAATACACAGTACAGATAATTAGTTTAAAAGATGCATTTGCCTTCAGGGCACTTATTAAGTTCAATCTAATATCAAAGAATTTTTAAAAATCCTATTATTCTTAAGTATGAGGATATCTCTTGTCTTCATATTTTCTAATGTGTAATCATTTTAAATTGACAATTTAATCCAAATTGTCATGGAACAAAGAAAAATCTTTGGTGGAGATTATTGGAGGTTTGACTTAGTTAAAATGTAATAAGAGCACAGTACTCACATTAAAAGGATCGTTCATTATTTCAAGACTACAGTAAAATTAATAAAACTTATACTTCATACCTCTATAAGAATGTTTATATTTTTGAGAAATTGCTTTCACATTTATTGTTTCATTTAATCCTCCCACTAAATCAAGTTATCAAATTTTTCAGATTGGGGAACAGAAAATCAGAAAATAAAGAAAAAGAAAAGAAAGTTATTTTCTTTCTAAGGTGCTTTCCTAACTCGGGTTCTATTTATTTAAAAAACAGCAGCTGTAAGAAAATGTCAGCCATGTCCACATTTTTAAAGTGATTTGGAAATAAAATTATTTTAAAATATTGATGAAGAATGGAAATATTTAGAAACCACTCTCTATATATTTATTTTATCTGGAAGAACTAGCATGAATATCAATATGGATTAATTTAATGTAATAACTTCCAGTGCAATAGTAAGCTTCAAGTGTTCCAGAAAAAAAACTATTTTAAATAGCTTATTTTCCTTTATATACAGTGGAGCATCTCTGGCATCAAAAAGATGTGAGACAATTAATGGATATGGAGGACCCTGTATTGGGGAAGGGCACTCTTATAACCCTGGCTTGGGTGAGGCAAAGGCATTATATGTAATCAAAATGTTTGTACCCCCATAAAAAGAAGTGAGAGACAGAGAGAAAACCAGGGTAGGGAAAAAAAAATTGTCTGCATAAAGTGGCACGCTGCCTCAGTTGGAGAGGTGAAGTTGTTCTCTCATTCATGATAATAAAATGTATTGAGAACATCTCTAGGATATAAAAACTACATATAGTTTGCATTTCCATGACTTTATTTTCACATTTCAGTTTCATATATAAAGTTTATAATTTTGTGGGTCCTTAAGTGTGTACATTCACACATCTGAACACAATGCAAATTTTACAAAGGAAGTGAGATAACAATGATTTTTATACTACTGTGATTTTCATCAACATCTTTAATAAAAGATTATTTGAGTGAATTACAAGTATTACAATCAAAAGAATCGTAAGTTATTTTTCTTTTCCACTGACACTTTGACATATTAATTAAAATCAAACTTCTAAAATCAAACATTTTAAAAAGTACACAGATTGTAACCTTACCCAGGGTCCCTTGCCTGATCACTTGTCAACTGAATCAAGTTTTTAAGCTTGTATGAAAGCAGGAATTTAATGGTAAAAATATTTGTAACTGTGGTTATTACACCATCTTTACAATTGTTCACAAAAATATTACATTCTTACTCTAGCAAATATGACCTCCATGCATATTTGCAGAGTTTTGTCCAGAAGTATTAAAGAGAAAGAAATGTGAGGCTCCCTCCATTCCATCTCCCTCAATTTGTGTGTTTGTGAGTGTCTAGAAAATAAATAAAAATGAACATTTAGGAAAGGTGTACCTAGTGTAATGAATGTCTGAAAACGTAAGGGGCACCAAATATTTTCAATAAAAATGTTAAGAATTTATCATTATAGAGGTATCCAAGTCATTTCAAATGTGGATTTCTAAATATAAAAGTGATAAAAACTAAAACCAATTTTAATGTTATTGTACTTGATTAGCTAGCAAAACACTTAGAAATGAGTAACAAACTCTACTTAGCTGTCTCATAAAATCATTAGAAGTCAACATGGTTAAAGAATTATTCTTCAATTTATTTTTAAGTTGTGATCTACAGTAAAAGTGTTCATGTATTTATACACTTTTAAAATAATTTTGTAAAGACTACTCACCCTGGTATCCCCTGTCTCTGATATGTTCTATTCTCCTCTTCTCTGTTCACTATTTTCCTCTACTTTATTGTTTTTCTTTCCATTTCTTTTTTGAAAAGCTTGTCTAGGTCCCCTAAATTAATTTCATGTGCTATCCATTGTAGGGAACTGCAGCACGAACATGAAAAACAGCTCTGGAACATGGATATTGAGTCAAACAATTATTGTTTCTTCTGTCACTGGCAAGTTGAGTGATTTTAGGTAAATTCCTTAACCTCGCTAAACTTCACTTTCCTCAAATATTCACTGGGCATCATAATTATACCTACCTGCAGGAATAAAAGGATAATAATTTCTGGTACATTTAAGCTCTCAATAAGTGGTTAACTGTATTATTAATATTGTAACCAAAATGATTCCCTTAGTTTCCACTGCCTGCTTGAGAACCAAGCAAGAAAGGATAGGTTACACAGTCTTCATCTGAAACCATTTTTGTTGCTAATAAGTAGATGGAACCAACAGACAGGTTTTTAAATGAGAACATCTGTGGTAAGACTCTTAGAAGAGAGAAAGAAGAAATGATGCAGGAGGGGAGAGAAGAGATCAAAGAGAGAAAGCAATGGAGAAAAACAAAGAGAGAGAAAGGAGGGGATTAGATGAGAGGAAGAAAAAAATCCTCTCTGCTATTTTCCTCACCCTAGATGCTGTCCTTTGCAAAGTCTGAGCAAAGAAAACAGTGAAATTGAGGAGGGGAAAGGTGGGAGCTGGTATTTAGAGCAACCATATTCAAAACAGATTTCAAAATGAAACATACACATCTTGTTGACTATTTTCAGATTATTTTTTAGAACCGATTTAGATAATTAATAGATTGACGAGTAAACGTGTGTATGTGTAATTTGTTTGTATATGTTTGGGACGGGGTCTAAGTGCAGTTGCTGGCTTAAAAACACCACGTCCAAAGAACTTAATATAATAGATTAATGTCTATAAATTTTATGTTCAGAAAATTAATCTATAATACTTCCTGTTATGCTTATTCTTTCTCTCTATAAAAACATAAGCCAATTCTAGAAATTTATCATTGTATAGTGTACTGCTGCTTTCCAGAATATAAAAGTGTCATTATAGGTAATGACAGAATATTAATAATAATAATAATGTTTAGAATTAAAGCTTAGTTTTCCTTTTGATCATCCTTGGAAGAGACCTTGAATTAAAAAAACAAAGAGGTTATAATGGAATTTGTTCTCATCCTTTGCCCCTCTAAATATCCACTGATCTCATGCCAAAGTATATTCTAACCAGGTTAAAGTCCAATTCTGTACTCATGTTAAGCTAAGATTCAATTGAGTTAAAATTTTACACTGACTGCCAGTCAACCTTATCATGAACTTTCATTATGTGCATGTAATTAATTGGGTCCAACGAACAATATCAGTACTGAGTTATAGACTCTTTTCCCCCGACCATATAATTAGAATATAATTACCCACAGGATATCAGAATGATGCAGAACCTTTCCTCTAAATGCGCCCTCATTAGGAAACAAGTCTCAATGTACATTTATTCAATCAGTGTGAATTAATTAAAATGTTACTGAAATAAAAGAGGGTAGCAATAAAGAGTATCTGACATCTATTAAGAGGCTATCACTTGAGATCTGCATGCACAGTTTATATTTAAACCCATTTAGCTCAAACAGAAACTTTGCCATGTAATGTTATGTACATCCAATATACTAGGAAATCTGAGCAAATGGATCAGTGAGTGTTATCATTTTTGAAAATTTGTATAGTATGCAATGACTACAAAATCTTCAAGAATTGGGTAGGATTCTAAAGGCCCCACTATTCCCTGATAATTCTATAAAGATGTTATCACCAGATAGTATATGTTTGGTGGAGAAAAATCATTAACTCAGTGTGTCCAGGCAATTATTTGGTCATCTTACAGTCCTATATTACAAATCAGAAAATATTTGTCCTGACATGGCTTAGTAGACAATGATTGGAAAACTCCAGATTTATAAAAGCACTAAATATTTTTGTGTTTTAATAAAATAGCCTAAAATAATTAAGCAAGCTCAAGTTATTCCAATAGCATATTTTCTTTAAGAAGAACATTTGCAAGCACCTAAGAATATCCTCTTTTTAAAAGGTTGCATAATATGGCATACCATACATTCAGGTTATATAACACATGGTAAAAAATAGTATTAAATAAATGCATAAAGAAGCTAAGGTCATATGATACATATCTCCCAAGAAACTGCTGATTCATGCAAAACATTCTACCAAAGAGCTGTTTACCTTTGTTTCTCCAGTACCTGGCATATAGTCATATTTCATAAGAGTATATTCAATAAATAAATAATCCTCAGACAAAGGAATACTCAGCATTTGTCAAAACAATGTCATGAACTATAACTTAAAATTTTCAAAAAGCTGTATGTAATAAAGTAAGACATACACATATTTTCAAGATTTCACTATTATCACAAATTCCTCAGAAATTTATACCTTTAGAAATAGATTTTATAAAACTTAGTTCTGGTAATCAAAATTTGTCATTCATTCTTAAAAATAGACATGCACTTCTTTATAATATAAATTCTGGAGGAGCGTTAAGATAAATTAGACCATCTACAAATTGCTATTTTTCATATGTTCTTTAGAAGCAAACTCCAACCAGTTTTAAATTATTTTTTTCTCAACAGTTTTTTAACTCCAGAAGATTATATATTTTTAATTGTTTTGAATGCATGTTATATTTACATTCTGATAGAATGTTCTAATCAGATAGTATCCTGGTCTTGGTGGAGATCAAAAATGAGGGCAATGCTCCCACCCTGCTAAGCAAGCACAAAGTTTTGCTCTATTTTTAATAAATAATTTTAGAATTTCAGTAATAACGATATGCAGTACTGTTGTATGCTGAAAATGTTGTATTTGAGTAACACTTATTAAAATACCACATTAAGTCAGGGTAATTACTACCGAAAAAAACCTCACAATTTATCAACAATAGAACGTGAATATTTTTGAAGGTCCATTTTGCAATAAACATCAATTTTTATATTCTGAACTACAATTACACTGAGAAGAGTGAACACTTATAATATTTTATAAGGGAAGACTAAATTGCTTAAGCTATATTTAAAAATCATATTTTTGAATATAATATCCAGAGGAAAATATTATGAGTCCCCTCAGAATTCTGAAAATGCTCCCTTTGAATTCTCTATCTGCTGTACCACTATAACATGTGAGGCATTTCACAGTACCATCTATTGGATATTTTATATAACTACAATGTTACAATCATAAGAGTTTCAAAATTTAGGTAGAAGTATAAAATGCTTGAGGAGCCATCCCAGAAACTAAATACAATGCTAACCTGACTTCCACTAGTATTATCTCATCATCACACATTTTAAACTCAATTTATTAGCTTATAACAATAAAATTTATTATTATAAATTATATCATGAGTTATCAATGATCTTCAAAAAATAAGCCACCTCGTCTCATATTCTTTTTAACTTTTACTTGATACATATGTTAGTGTCCAATACATTTTCTTCTTGACTCAGGAAAAAGAGTGGTAACTGATGGGCATAAGAAGAGCTGACTGAATGTTATTCATTCACTCAGCAAATATCTGTTGAGCATTTAGTCTGTGTCAAAATCAGATTAGGTGCTAGAGATGAAGAGGCAAACCCTTTGTTGTCGGTGGTAGACGTGATGGCAGTGCTAGTCAACCAGTACAAGGAACAGTTTCACAAGAAACGTTTTAAGTTCAATTCCTGCTATGCTGACTTTGTGGCCTCTGTGGGACATCGCAGGGGAAATTTACAACGTGAAGTTGAGTATTTGGATCTAGATGGGTGTGAGAAGAACAAGATTACAAAGACATATTTAAAAATGTTAGTTGTAGTCATGGAATTGAATGAGATAATATACAAAGAGTATGGCAAGATGAGAATTGAACCAAAAATGAAAGCCGGAGTACTATTCAGCTATGAGAAACAATGGTGATCTAGCACCTCTTGTATTTTCCTGGATAGAGCTGGAACCCATTCTACTAAGTGAAGTATCTCAAGAACGGAAAAACAAGCACCACATGCACTCACCAGCAAATTGGTTTCACTGATCAACACCTAAGTGGACATACAGGAATAACATTTATCAGGTGCCGGGCAGATGGGAGCGGGGAGGAGGGGATGGGTATATACATACATAATGAGTGCGATGCACACTGTCTGGGGGATGGATATGCTTGAAGCTCTGACTCCGGTGGGAGAAAGGGGTAAAAGGAACACACGTAACCTAAACATTTGTACCCCCGTAATATGCTGAAATAAAAAAAAAAAAAAGAATAGAAAGAGGACGAGGAATTCAGCAATATTGACAAAGTATAGCTAGAGAGACTAAAAGGAAAATTAGTAGAAAAGTGTTGGATGAGTGTTACAGAATGTGAGAGGAGAGCATTTCGAACAGTGTCAAACACTGTAGGAAATTAAAAGAAAAAAAGGGGGTCTTCAGTATATGCTGCTGGTAGCCCAAGCAGTTCCTTTCCTAACTTGTCAGAGAATCTATCACCAGCTGCTATGAGTGTTGACTGCTGAGAGCTCCTAGCTATCCTACCTGTGGCTATTTTCTGAAGAATTCTTTGCTCATAGGAATAGACTGTCCCAGGAGGCCACAGCTGATGACTGACTGATAAGGGTTAGAAAAGACCAGCCTCCTTGCCTTAAGTTAGGAACAACCCTGTGAAATGATTTTTGCCCCAAAGCCCCAAAGAAGGTTCAGGCCAAGGCTAAACTCTCCCTGTGATCGCTTCCTTGCTTGGAGATTGCCTCTTCCTTTTTCTGCTTACCTCCCTTCCTTAAAGATTTTTCCTAAAAAAATCTCTTCTCTCTCCATAAATTATACAGTGCTAAATCCCTGTTTCATGCTCTGCTCTTTGGGAACGCAACTTAAGAGAGCGCAATTAGATTTAGTAAGGACGGCAAGAGCAGTTTCAGATCCATTTTATAGTGAGAAGTTAGACTACCGTGCTTTGATGAGGAAGAAAGAAAGGAACTTGACACAGTGAGTGTGTCTACACACCTGCATATTCATACTCATGGCTACGTGAAGAGGCAGACAAGAGTCGGATCCATATGCAAACACAGGACATAGAATTGCACAGGAGAAAGATCAAGCAGGTTTTTACTGGCACGGGTTCTACAACACACAAAAGTGAACATGAAACTGGACCGATGGACTCCAGCCATAATGCTGTTAAGTGCTAACTCGTGGAAGCATGCTGTATTAAACCTTGGCCGAGTGTTTTCTGTTGTAAATTAAGGAATCAACATATTGATTAAAGATTGCGACAAATGCTATGAAAGGAGAAAAATGGAGAGTCTAAGAGAGAGAAGGGAGAGAATACAAGAATGAAAGAAATCAGAAGATGATAGGCATTGGATGTCTCAAGGATGTTAAAGAAATGGAAACCAAATGAAATAACTTGAAAATATTTGTGGTTGGGATAAAATAAGAGTAACTTAATAAATAAGAGAACAATAGGTATAGAGCCGTATTCCTCAAGGATTTGGGTTTCTTTGGGGCAAATGAGACTGAATAGGTCAAATCTCTTGAGAGCATTATTTATAGCAACAGAATTTCAACTGACAGATTTTTATCATTGGTACTGGACAGCTAGGAGTGTTCACAGAGACCTCAACAGAACTATCTTCTTTCAACAGAGAGGGTAACACAGATTGAACTTGTTGAACTAAGGAACAAAGGCAGGAGTGAGTCAGAGATCACTGTATTTATATGAAATTGACGTGTGGACCAAAAGTGATAATATGAATTAATTCTTCTTCAGGTTTCAAGTAAGAGTTGAGAATAAACAAGCTATATTTCATAGTAAAACAGAGGAAATCATGTACATAAATACTTTATGATCACCACCATTTCAGCAGGAATCATTAAAACCACAGGTTGCCTTTGCAAGGTGGAATTTATGCTTAAACATCTAGAAGTGGTTGAGGGAGTCTGTTTTTGATTGCATTCAAAATTTAAAAATTAAAGATGGGAATGATATGAAGCATTTTCTTCTATTCTCAGGCTATTAGATCTGGATATTTGCCCTGCCTCAACCCCAAACTTCCTTCGAAGGGTGCAAGCAGAAATATTAGCACAGAAGTTGATACATTCGGGAACTTTTAATGCCATAGTTTGTGACAATTTAGTTTCACTGGTATTTAATGAGAATAGAAAATTTTGCACACCCTCACCAACTGGGTACTACTATTTTTTAAGTATTTCCCAAAATGGAAAGAAAAAGTAGATTGCATTGTGTTAATCTGTATTTCTTGATTACTTACGGGTTTAAGGTTTTAAATTATTTTTTAAACAATCTGCATACATTTTACAAAACAGGGATTTTTTTCTTTTTTTTGGTTATGATGCTTATCTTTACCTTGATTTGTAAGTTTGGGGCTTTATCATTTAAAAAAAATTTTGAGCCAGGAGTGGTGGCTCACGCCTGTAATCCTAGCACTCTGGGAGGCCGAGGTGGGTGAATCGCTCAAGGTCAGGAGTTCAAAACCAGCCTGAGCAAGAGCGAGACTCCGTCTCTACTAATAAATAGAAAGAAATTAATTGGCCAACTAAAAATACATACAAAAAATTAGCCGGGCATGGTGGCGTATGCCTGTAGTCCCAGCTACTCGAGAGGCTGAAGCAGGAAGATCGCTTCAGCCCAGGAGTCTGAGGTTGCTGTGAGCAAGGCAGATGCCACGGCACTCACTCTAGCCTGGGCAACAGAGTGAGACTCTGTCTCAAAAAAAAAAAAAAAAAAATTTTGATTGCTCAAGTCAGTTACCATTATCTTTTATCTTTCTCTTTTTAGGAAAAAGATAAAAAGGCTGTTTCCAGAAAAAAATTAAAAGTTTTAATATATGTTTGATTTATTTTGGAATACGTATAACCTAGAATTTACCTTACTTTATTTTTCATGTAGTTATACGATAATCTCAACACCATTGTTGCTCCACTAGATTTGATATGTCACCTTTATCATATATTATTACACATAGTTTAATATGACTTTAGATTTTCTAACAGATCTTTCCATCTTTTAGAGTCATTACTACATTATTTTGATTACTGTAAATTTCATAAATATAATTTTAAGATTTGTTAGAATATGTCTTATTTCTCTTCATTTTTAAAGTTTTATAATATGTTTGTGTATATTTATTCTTCCAGAGAAACTGTGAAATCATTTTGTCCAGCAAAAAAATATTTCATGAAGATTTTACCAGTAGATGAGTAAATTTTAAGAGATTTAGGTTCTTTTTTGATTCAGTTTTATTTTTTTTAGTACACTTAGACTTAAGAGAACACTTTAATTCAGTTATTTATTTATTATTTTTTTGCTTGGGATAGCATGATCTCTTTCCATCTTGTTGTCATTCTCCTTTGCACTATAGGAATTTTTTTTAATCCTCTTTTACAAATTACTGATTCAGTTGTCCTCAACGTTGATTTTGCCCTATCCTGATGCTGATATGTTTAATTTCTGACGTGGCATTATTTTTTTCCTCTATACCCTTTATTCTTTAGTCTCTTTCAATTAAGCGTATTATAAAGTAGATATTTTTGTTAGTATTTTTGATCATCTAAAACAATTGCCTTTGACATTTTTCCAACTGTTACCTGCCATACTTTTTTTTTTTCTAATTGCAAAACTATTACTATTTTATTTTGGCAATAGGTAGATTTTTTATACTAAAATGCACTTTGGCCATAAGCAATCAGTCTGCATTGACAATTATAATAAAAAACAAAACCAAAGAAATCAAACACATCTACATTGATTATTTTAATATTGTTAAAGTATAGACCATAACAATATCATTAAGGTATATATATATTTGTATATATACATAAATATATATATATATTGTTATTGTTGGTTAAGGTACAAAGAAACTCAGAGAAAAAAATGGCAAAGTACTTCTATCAAGTTTTCAGGGTATTGGGAAATGAATTTCTAAGTTCTAACAATTTTGGCACAAACTCACTATATTTTATTTTGTTGCATACTGTATATTATATAAGCTGCCTTGAATATTGTTAGCAGTAACTTATTGAATAACTAGAATCATTCATTAATATATAATTTCACATCCTCACTTTTGAATCAGACATACTCTTTCTTTTGTTTGTCTATTTACAAATTTTTAGCTTTTAATATATTTTAATTTCTTTTTAGATAATGACAACATATGGCTATATGTTTAACATTTCTGGACACCATTAAAACAGCTCACTAGAAGCACCCAGCACTCACGTCCTATACAAATAGGGATAAAAACAGCAATAAAATAACCATATGTTGAATACAGCATCTCTGGAAGCACACTGAAATTCAGTAAAAAAGTGACAAAGACCCTCTAAGACACAGAAACTCAAGATGGCAGCACAGAAGGAGAAGCAAAACAGCCAGCCAGGATTGGATCAGAGCCAGGAAAGACTCCCCACTGAAGAGAAAAGGTAAGCAGGAGATCCCAGAAGTCTATATACTTGCAGTCCTAACTACGGGAAGGTTTCTCAGCCCTCACAGACCCTAAGCCTAGTATAGGGATCTGCCTGGATTCCATGTGACTGCATTGTTCCAGAGAGGAAATTCAAGATGCTCCACCCACCTCTAACCACCGAGAAACAAGTTGCTGCTACATGGAATCATTTTGAAAGCAGAGCAACCATCAGACTACATTCTGCTCTGGGACTCAAGAGCCCCTGCATCTCCATATCCTTGGGGCCCTGTCAATGTTCCCCCACATCCACCAGAGAGCTGCACTATCGTGACACCAGCTGGAACCAGTGGTATGGCCATGTTCCCAGCACCCAAGCCAAGGCAGCTTCTTATACTCCATTAAACAAGTTACTCTGCATGTCAGAGAGGCAAACCCTAGGACAGAGGGAGCTGAAGGACACACTCACCAGAGTATGAGAGACACTTGTCCAATTTGCTATTGCCAACAGTGACTTATTCCCCTCCAGCAGTGGGGCCACTCCATGCCCATGTGTATTGCCCGGGAATCCAATGACTAATCTAACTGGGGCCCAATGCTGCCACTGCTGGTGCTTGTATGAGCCACCCAAGGACCCAAGGACTGTGGAGGGCGCAGGCCTATTCCAAGATGGCGCCTATATCCGGCACCGCACCCAGCCAGACCGATGGTAAACAAGCCCTACGCATGCGCTGCACCCTACCCATGACGTGGCACATTTCCTGTTTTGCTAAGAGTATATAA
>CAUYRT010040937.1:0-32881 GCA_963574885.1 Lepilemur ruficaudatus | reverse complement strand
TATGTCTACTTTGCTCACCAGCATACCCCAGTTATCTAGCAGGGCTAGATCTGGCAGATGGTAGGTAATTCATAAATATTTGTTAAATGAATCAAGAACACATCTGGAGTATACAGAATGAAATTAGACTATACAGAGTTTGTTTTTTTTTTTTTTAGTTTTTTTTTTTTGAGACAGAGTCTCGCTCTCTTGCCCGGGCTAGAGTGAGTGCCGTGGCGTCAGCCTAGCTCACAGCAACCTCAAACTCCTGTGCTCAAGCGATCCTCCTGCCTCAGCCTCCCAAATAGCTGGGACTATAGGCATGTGCCACCATGCCCGGCTAATTTTTTTATATATATTTTTAGTTGGCCAATTAATTTCTTTCTATTTTTAGTAGAGACGGGGTCTCGCTCTTGCTCAAGCTGGTTTCGAACTCCTGACCTTGAGCGATCCGCCCTCCTCGGCCTCCCAGAGTGCTAGGATTACAGGCGTGAGCCACTGCATCCGGCCTTATACAGAGTTTTTTAAAAACAGAATAAGTCTATTAAATTACATTGTATTCAATACATAATGACGGGAGAGAAATTTCAAATAGAAAAAACCTCACGAGCAAAAGCAAGATAGTAAAACTGTGCAAGATTTGTTCAGGGAAAAGCCAAATAATCTTACGGGGCTGGAATATATAATTTCTACAAAGCTTAGGAAGAGAAAATAAACATGAACAGAAAAGCAAGAAGGACAACATTTTGATGGAGTTTAATTCAATGGAAAATCACTGAAAACATCCAAGGAAGGAAGATCTAAACTTTTACATTAAATACATGTTTTAATGAAAGTATGAAGAGCAGACTGAAGAGAGCTGACAGAAAAATTCAGGATACCATTAAAATAATCTATATAAGAAGATTACATAGATATCATGACATGAACTAGAAGTAGTACAAAAAAATTTAATAAAACGGAATCATTCATTTATCCTAATATATGTCAGTTAACAGGGTCAGCACTGCAGATACAACAGGCAAAAATGCACAGTCCCTGCCTTGAGTAGCTTACATTCTGGTGGGGAAGACATATAAGAAAACAAACAAGATAGTTTCAGGCTGTGGAAAATGCTTTGCAGGAAATACAGGGTGGTGTGATGCAGGGTTGAAGAGAAGTCAATAATTCTATTTTGGACATGTTAAATTTGATAGGCCTATGACATATCCAAATAGTGACGTCAAACAGGGCAGTTGGGTATTCAAGAGTGGAAGGAAATACGATCTAGGAGTCATCAGAATATAAATAATCCTTAAAGAGAGTCTATTACTATAACCACTACAAATCATAGCATTAAACTTAAATGTTGGTTTACTATGTCCCAGACATTGTTCCAGCTATTGACACATATTAAGTCCATTTAAATCCTCAAAACAACCTAGATGAGAAAAATGAAGCACAAAGACTTGTCCACTGTCATTCAGCTAATATTAGAGCTGGGATTCCAATCCAAGCAGTCTGGCTCCAGAGCATGCACTTTTATTTACTTCATTACACTACCTATGTCAAGCAGAGACTAGAAGAAAAGCCAAAATTGAAACCCTGAGGCATTCCAACATTCAAGATGAAAAAAAAAGATGTCAACTTAAAGGTTAGTAAGTGGCCTGTGAAGCAGGATAGTAACTGGGTCAAATATTAGTAAGAACACTCGGGATTCAGGTATGGAATGGAAAGAAAGGGAGAAACCATAAACTACTAAAATTAAAATAGGTACTGGTAATCACTTTGTGGATGAGGGAATGTAGTTTTGGAGCAAAACAATTACAGGAAGCATTGCTAGTTACCGGTGGATGCAGAAGAGAACATATGTCTCCTGATTCCAGTTTAGTGCTCTTTCCACAATTCCAAACTACACTGGCAAAGGTGGCATTCAGAATGACTTGAAAACCAGTACTAATAAAGGTGAGAGTGGCAAAGACACTGACAATAGTGAGTATTTACTATGACATAAGTACTGTATTAAGCACTTTACACATCTCCCAATTTCATTCTGACAACCCTTATAAGGTAACTACTTTATCATTATCCCCATATTACAAAGGAAAACCCTGAGACCTAAAAAGTTTAAATAACTTGCTGAAGGTCATGCTTACTGCTTGAATAAGAATTTGAATCTCAGTGGCTCCCATCTGTAATCCCAGCACTTTCGGAGGCCAAGGTGGGAGGCTCACCTCAGGCCAGAGTTTGAGACCAGCCTGGGCAACACAGCAAGACCCTGTCTCTACAAAAAAGTAAAAAAAAAAAAAAAATTAGCTGTGGTAGTGCATGTCTATAGTCCCAGCTACTTGGGAGGCTGAGGTAGGAGGCTCCCTTGAGCTACAGAGTTCAAGGTTACAGTGAGCTATGATGGGGCCACTACACTCCAGCATTAGTGACAAAGCGAGACTCTGTGTCTTAAAAAAAAAATTTTTTTTAAATAATGAAGAATCTGAATCCAGGTCTGTCTTTAGCATATTCCTGGCCAATATGTAATATTGTTTCCCTAAGAGTAACACTGTTAATAAAGACAGAAAAAAAGAAACAAAAGGAGAGTAGAAATTAAGGGAAGAGTTTTTAAAAATTATGTTCGGTTAAGTCTGGTATATCTATAAGACATCAATGTGGAAATATTATGCAAGAGTGGCAGTTCTTGATTATTCCATGTAAAGAAAAATCAATCAGTAAAATTATAGAGTAACCAGTATTCCCTGTACTTAGCACAGTATCTGACATAGAGAACACACAGTCAAATGTTCCCTACATGATATATGGTAACACAAATATTCATGATTAAAATGAGCGATCAAGATAGAAGAACTTTACAATTGCATCACAATCTAGTTGCCTAAAATTGTTTAAATGATAGAAAGGCAGATGTCTGCAGAGAAGGAAAGAGACATTATTAAGAATCTATTTTGGGCCGGGTGCGGTGGCTCACGCCTGTAATCCTAGCACTCTGGGATGCCAAGGCAGGCGGATCACTGAAGGTCAGGAGTTCAAAACCAGCCTGAGCAAGAGCAAGACCTTGTCTCTACTAAAAATAGAAACAAATTAATCGGCCAATTAAAAATAAAATAAATAGAAAAAAATTAGCCGGGCATGGTGGCACATGCCTGTAGTCCCAGCTACTCGGGAGGCTGAGGCAGAAGGATTGTTTGAGCCCAGGAGTTTGAGGTTGCTGTGAGCTAGGCTGATGCCATGGCACTCTAGCCCAGGCAACACACTGAGACTCTGTCTCAAAAAAAAAAAAAAACCTATTTTGTTAATACCTACCTGACAGAGAACAAAAGCAGAGAGGTACCCATTACTGTGAAGATTTCACTAAGATTTTCAAGAATGTGGAATAAATAATCCTGATGGCCTTTACCTGCCCTCAGTATGATTGATTTTTGTGGTCAGGGGTAAGCTTCTAATTTTCAGTCTGATTTTCCAGGTAGTCTAGTACTCAAAAAGAGTATTTTTGTTGGTAGACATGAACATATTCATCACTGAAAAGGTGTGTCTTCCATAGCAAATTAATAAATTGACATTTAAGTTTATAAATCAATCTCTTGTGAACAGGAGTGATCAGCTATTTAGCACTAATTAATTCTGAAAGAGCTGATAAAAAAATAAAAATTTGCAAAGCCACAAAATTGAGAACTAGTCTCTTGACCTTCCTAATTTTGAAACTTAAAACAATCTAGTCCATCGCCACCTTCAGCACTCTTTTTAATTCAACGATCTCTCCTAAAACAGTCAGGATACTGTTACTGGTATACTTCTACCCCTGTTCTATGTTAGCCAGTGCTCAGCACTTAGAATAACGTCGTAAGTATTTGGTGAATAACTTACCTCCATCAAATAGATTTATGCCACCTACCTGTTGCCTCTTCAACTCTGGAAACTAAGTACTTCAAAGACTGGTTTTGTGACATAGGCAAATTTATAGCAAATATGTTTCTAAGAAATGATTTAAACATTTTCCAAGTGTATAAGTGATACTTCAACATGTGTAATTCAAGTCAACTCACCCACTAAACTTTTGAGATTTGCAGCCTCTAAAGATATGTCATTTATTCCTGAACACATCTGCATCCAATGAGCCAGAGAAAGCCAGAGTATCAGTAAGGAGAACAAACATTATTGCATTTTCAAAGTATTATGCAAGTGAACTTAAACAGATAGGACAAAGCATTCCAAAGTTTATTTCTTGCCATATCTTTCACATTGTGCCAACCACAGATATTAAATTTGTAATAATCACACTGTACTACAGGTCACCACATAAATTTTTTCATTTAATCCAAAGAACAACTCTGTGACAGAAATACCCACTTGACAGATGAGGAAAGTGAGGCCTGGAAAGGCTATCTTGCCTAAGGTCACAAAGATGGTAAGTGGCAGAGCCTAGAAGACTGAATCAGGTCTTAACCACCAGGCTACACTTTTTTATCCAGTTTACTTACGTCAGTTCAACAGGCTCAACTATATGCTGGATTGGAATTATCAATAGCTTTCACTTAAACATAGCCCCCTGCAATTAAAATTTTTATGTGGATATAAAAATATCTCCTTATTATAAATATGGGGTCTGCACTAATAGAAAACAACCTAAAAAGAGAGTAAAGCGAGAGGATGCTTTTAAAGCTATATCATACAAATGTGTTTTCCTTAGAAACAAAAGAAATAAAATTTCACATCTTTCTAGTACTGCTTTTCCCCTGCTCTCTCCATTCTCTTATAAAGCGTTTCCTAGTTCACAAACCTCAATCACCAGGTAGATTTAAGACCATCGTCTTTAATAATTCTTTTATAGTGTTCAGAATGAATACTACGGAAGAGTCTATTTCAGTTATGCGGTTTCAGGTAAGCGCTGAACTACAAGCTCAAAGGAGTGGCTACAAAAGTATATATTCACTTGGAAAGTTAGAAACGTCAGGTCCCAGCAGGGAAGCAGTGGAGTTACCCTTACTCTCCCCTTCCCAAAGTCCTAAATTGGGGCCCTAAATTTCTCCCGACACCTTCGTCACCTGCTTGTCCCCAAGAAAAATCTTTCTCCAAATCCCCTCTTCTAGGCGTCTCAAAACAAGACCCCAAGAACTGTCACACACACCTCTAGCCTCGGTCCCCTTCCTCAGGTGCCAACTGTCCCGTCGGAAGACAGAAGTTTGTTGCATCTCCCACACAAAAAGTGAAGATGAAAGAGAAGGGTACTAGGGGAAAACCTTGACTCAGTTTTATCAAACCCAGAGGGGAAAACGCTGGGAAGCACGTCTGGTGGGACCGGGCTGGAAACCGCGCTCCCCACGTGGGACTGCGGAGACAGAACCCCACTCACCAAGCCATCTATCTGCACTTGCTTCACGGCCGAATCTCCTGAGCCACCTTTGCCTTTGCCTTTCCCTGCCACGCCGGTGGTGGAGCTGGAAGAGGTGGCGGTAGAGCCGGTGCCTTCCTTGCGGGACGCCATCTTTCCAGCCAGACAGGAAAAAAGAGACACGTGAATTACCGGAAGCGGAAGTACAAGTCTTGCGTGACGTCATTCGCAAGCCGGCGTTCGAGGGATGCTACTGGGAGGAGCGGCCAAAGTGGCGCTCCGCCTCCCTCCACTTTGCCAGCCTGGCTCTCGCTGCGGGCCGAATCGTTTGCTCGCGCGTACTATGCGTTTTCGCCTTTTGCCCATTGACTGGTTTAAGACCAAAGTAGACTTTTCTTTATGTTGAATCATTCTCCATTAAGCAAACGTTCATAATAACATTGTAGCTCGCATTTCTGTAGCGTCTCTTATGTAAAAGTGTTGTTAATTCTAATTTTTTAAACTCTCATTTCTAATCTTGTAAACTCAAGGGCTGTACTACCATTAGGAAACTTGAGACGTGATTTGCCCAATGTTGTGTTTATTACTGGCGAGCCGGTATTGCACAGCTTGTCTTAGGTAATTTTAGATAGCTGTCTCTAGCCACTTAGATTATACAGAAATTAATTAAAACATGGATCGTGGATCAGAATTGCCGGAACTAATAGCCTTTTGCCCTTAGTTTCATGTAGGGATTTAGATGAGTAAAGTACCAAAGAAGTTATATGCATCCTTGCCGCGTTTCCTGCAACAAGGAAAGGCAAAGGCTCTGTTGAAGGATAACGCAGAACATATTTTCTGCAATTCATGCAGACTTAGGACACACTACTTTGAAATATGCATCCCAAGTCTTAAAAAGAATATGTGACAGCTGTGAAAAGCCAATTTTTTTTTTTTTTTTTTTGAGACAAAAATCTTACTCTGTTGCCGGGGCTAGAGTGCCCTGGCGTCAGCCTAGGTCACAGCAACCTCAAACTCCTGACCTTGAGCAATCCTCCCTCCTCTGCCTCCCAGAGTGCTAGGATTACAGGCATGAGCCACCATGCCCAGCCTGAAAAGCCATTTTAAATAATCAATTTAAAAATTCTCTGCTTCCAAATAACTTTTTTCTAGCCCTTATGTTTGAAATGTTTACTCATTCAATCAGCACATATAATACATTTCATTCAGGATTGATGAAGTGAATACACCCACAAAGGGAATACCTTACCCTGAAGTTTTTGTTGTTTTTGTTATTGGGGGTCTGGAGCTTTATTTCAATCTGGAAGCAGAAATGGTTACACTGACAAGTTCCTAACACTACAAAACGGAAAGCCAATTTCCATTGTTTTCAAGTATATGAAAGGTGGCCTTACTAATAACAAGGATAATTATATAATGATAAAATGGTCAATCACCAAGAACACATAGCAATTCTAGATGTGTATGTCCAGCAACATATTAGAACTTACGTGAATAAAAAATTCATGGAACTGAAAAGACAAATAGGCAAATCTACAATTATAGTTGAAGATGTCAACTCCCCTCTCCCAACAATTGATAGAACAAATAGAGAGAAAATCTATAAGGATCTAAGGAACTCAATACCATCAACAAACAAGATCACCTCAACATCTATAGAACACTCCAACTACAAAATACACATTCTTTTCTAGTGCCCATGGAACATATAGATCATATCCTGAACCATAAATAAACCTCAGCAAGTTTAAATCTCAACGAATTAAATGATTTCTGAAATGAAATCATTTAGAGTATGAAATCATTCAGAGTATCTCCAACCACAACAGATTTAAATAAGAAATCAAAACATAACAGAAAAATTTCCAAATACTTGGAAACTAAGCACACTTTTAATAATTCATGAGTCGAAGAGGAAGTCTTGAGGGAAATTAAAACACATTAAAACACACACACACACATTGAACTGGATGAATATGAAAATATAAAATATAAAAATCTGTGAGATGTAGCTAAATCAGTGCTGAGAGGAAAGTTTATAGCTCAATGCCTACATTAGAAAAGAGGAAATGTCTCCAATCAACAGTCTAAGCTCCCTCTTCAAGATCTTAGATAAATAAGAAGAAAATAAACCTAAAGCATACAGAAGAAAGGAAATAGTAGATTGAAGCAGAAACTAAGTATTTTCAATCACCCAAAGATGATTGGTCACAACCATTAAGTTGTATTTCTGTCTCCTAAAAGGCAGTTTGATATTGTGAGTATTAATTGCACCGTGTATATTTATTTACTAGATAAAATAAATTAAGGCTGGGTGTGTTAATTCATGCCTGTAATCCCAGCATTCTGGGAGGCTGAGGCAGGAGGATCACTTGAGGCTAAGAGTTTGAAACCCACCTGAGCAACATAGCAAGACCCCATCTCCATAGAAAATACATTTTAAAAAAATTAGCCAGATGTGGTGGCATGCACCTGTAGTCTCAGCCATAGGGAGGCTGACATGGGAGGCTCACTTGAGCCCAGGAATTGGAGGTTATAGTCAGCTCTGATTGTGCCACTGGCCTGGGAATAGAGGGAGACCTCATCACTTAAAAAAATAGAATAGAATAAATTTACCCTGTATCCCCAACAATATGTTTTTCTTCTCTCTGTCACAGGAACTCAGCTTTTTAGCATACTTCTCTATTTGCTGGAAATATTTCAAATTTAGTTACAGACGAAAGGAGAGAGTCTGGTGAGGACCTTCCAAACCAAGCTGTGGGTCCTGCCCATGTATGAACACTGGATGAGGATAGGAAGCAGAGGATAGCCTGTCACACCTGACTGAAAAAACAGAGAAATAAACAGTCTGACTGTTTCTGCTTTCGTGGCATAATAATTCTGTCTGCTAGGAAAACAGCCCAGTGAATGGCAGGCTGTGAATATTGCATGCTTTAAACCCAGCCAGAATTGGAGCTACCTTCCCTCAGTTAGCTAAGACTTACTTAAACCCCTTTCAAAGCATTAAAATGAGAGTCAAGACACCAAAGATGACCCCCCAAATTTTTATATGTCACTTTATTATATTATTATTGTATTATTCAGTATTCAGATGAACCAAAAACATTTTTTTAAATATCGATTTATTCCTATTCAGCTGTTGCCTGCTTTAAACCTCTATGGAAGGCAAGATTCCTTTGAACATCTGACATTCTTGGGCCTGAGCTTAGCAGTGGATGACATTGCTTCTCAGGGTTCCCAGCCAAACTCTGTAGGACCAACTGAGCATTTGTTCCTGCCTTGGTGTCAAGGAACTGGGTAGAGAGTAATTTGGCTCTTCTATTTCCTATTCCTCCAAGAAGTAATGACATACAATTGAGAAGATGGAGGGGAGTGCATCCTCTCTAGTACCATTAGAAACAAAGGAAGCAAGGAAGTTTTGTTTTGTTTTTTGTAGAGACAGGGTTTCACTATGTTGCCCAGGCTGATCACAAACTCCTGGACTTAAGCAGTCCTCCCTCCTCAGCTTCCCAAAGTGTTATGATTATAGTTGTAAGCCACCATGACTGGCCTTGTTTTCTTTTTCTTTTTCTTTTCTTTTTTTTCTTTTTCTTTTCTTTTTTTTTTTTTTTTTTTTTTTAGATAGAATCTCTTTTTCTCTCCCAGACTGGAGTGCAGTGGGCAATCATAGCTCACTGTAGCCTCAAACAAAGAAGCATTTTTAAACAAAGAAGTTTTCAACAGGAGATTGTGTAAGGGTTGCATATTCTCATCTTTTCTGTGTAGATTATTTTCTGGGAAAGGTGCACAAAGATCTTTTCCTTTTTTAAGGTAAAGAATAAGAGTAATAATTTATTATCTTCATCTGTTCCCTATAGAAGGATATATTGTTATGTGATGGTTATGGTATCTCCCAAAACATCAGATTAGCAGCTCCTTCTTTAGAGACCCAAAGGAACAGAGTCTAGAAAAAAATAGGCAGTCTCCTCTCCAACACTACTCATTCATAAGGAAACTCCCTATTCTATGGAAATAGGGAAAAGGGCAATAACTTTCCCATGTGTTCCTTCCCCAGAGAATATGTGATACCAACATAGTTAATGAGTTAGGTCTAAGACACAAAAATTAGATGTAAGCAAAGTCAGAAGAAACAACATATAAATAGGACAAAACTAAAGTTCCAGATTAAATCAGTACACTTTTTAGAAGTCCACACACATTCATTTGATCAAAGAAAATCATTTGGCTTAAGACACTATACACTTTGCTTAATATTTAATGGAAGTGGAAAAAGATCCCTTTGGGAGATGGCTTCGAAAGCAAAATAAAAGATGCCTTTGAAAACAGCTAATAGCAACAGCTACTTCTGAATTCCAATCTCTTCACTATGTTGTCAATCATAAGAAAAGAACATATGCAGAATATCTTAAATATCTTTAAAGCAAGGTATTCTTAAGTACATAAAAGCCTGCAAATAAGGGGAAAAAATATAAAAAATTTAAAAAAAAGTAAAGCAAGGTATTATATAGGTAATACCATCATTTACAGCTTAAGCATAGGACATATTTTGCCTAGACTTGACATCCATCAGTGAGGATGTTTTGGGCTATAAGCAACGAAAAACCAATAAGTAAAAAAAAAAAAAAAAATCACCTCAATTTAAATTATTTTAAACAAGAAGGTAATGTACTCAGTAACATAACTGGTTATCTAGAGAAGGGTGTACTCCAAATGAAGCAGCATAAAGACTCCAGTTCCACATCTTTATGATTCTCTTGAACCTGTCTTCTGCCACATTTTGGAGTTGTCTACAGACTGGCTACCATAATCTCAAAATAGCTGCCAGTAGCAACTGATACGATATGTTTCTTTTTCTGTTATTCCAAGAAAAACTATGGAAAAAAAAGTTTTTCTCTTTGGTCTGATTAGGATCAATTTAAGTCATATGCCTCCTTCTGTGCACACATGTGGAATGACACTACAGGAGGTTACACCTTGAAGAGCAGAGTGATTTGTTCAATGTTCTGAAAGTAGCAATAGAGAGGGTAAAGTGAGAGCCGATAAAAAGAAAATAATATTCATTTATACGTAAGACTCAGCATGTGGGTATTTTCTATATGTTTACTAAAATAATAATGATTTTCAAAATGACATCTGACTTTTCATCCCAGTATTTTGATTTATGACTTACCAACTAATATTAAGACAAAGTGATCCTGCATTGAAAAAACTTGAGGAGATTGTAAGAGTGACTTTTATTTTATATAATATCATGTAATTAATACCTCATATTGGTGTAATTCAATTATAAACACTAGACTTTGAAATAATATTCTACTGGACTATTGAAAGCATGTTTAATTTCTTGCCACCAGGAGTTCAGTTTCTGCTGTGAAATCTTCCTGCTGCTTAAAAATATATACAAAACCATGAGTGAAAGAGTTATCTTCAACATTTTGTTCAATATAAATAAATAGTGTTTTAGAAAATCCTTTTAAAGCTGCAATCCAACATAATTTCCAATCTTTAAGCTCCTTTATGTAACAACAATAATATTTGCTTACCTAGAGTAATTTTATAAGGATTCATTAATCTTCTAAAAATGGTTTGATAGGTTAAAACGAAAAAACCCATATAGCAGTGGTCTCCAGCCCTTTTGGCACCAGGGACCGGTTTTATGGAAGTTTTCCACTGACTGGGGCAGGGGAGGGAAGAGGGATGGTTTGGGGATGATTCAAGAATATTACATTAATTGTGCACTTTATTTTTGTTATTATTACATTGTAATATACAATAAAATAATTATACAATTTACCATAACGCAGAATCAGTGGGATCCCTGTGCTTGTTTTCTTGCAACTAGACAGTTCCATCTGCGGTTGATGGAAGACAGTGACACTCCAAGTGTGTTGCTTATGTCCAGTCTACTCTGTAATCTTGTTTTGGTTGCTGTCACTGCAGAAAACCCTGCTTCACAAAGATAGAATGTTGGAAATAGAAGCAGGCTTTTCAGTGCTTTTGTGGTAATCTCAGGATATTCCTCAACTTTAATCCAGAATGTATGGAGATTTGAAATTGTCTCAAACATACTTTTAAGGCTAACATCACTTGCAATCTCAAGCAGTTGATCCTCTTCTAGCACAAAGTCAATTCACCTGGCTTATTCAGGAATGGGTCACAGATCCGTTCCTTCCCAGTTTAGGGGTCTTTTGTGGTTGGGAAGTAATGCTAAAACTCCTCTGAAAGCTGAGACAGGTGATCAGGCACCAGCTGGGAGAAAGAAGGCCCTGGTTCAGTCTCTTTCAAAATCTCTGCTAATGTTTGAAACATATCAAAAATCTCAAGGTTCACTCGTCACCCCCGTAATTCTAGTTTGGCTCTGAATGCAGCTACTTTATATACTGATTTGAACACAGTTGTTGTTCTCCCCTGAAGTGACAGATTGAGTTCATTGAGCGGGTTGAATATGTCATACAAGTAAGCAAGTTTTGTGACCCATTATGTGTCACTGAAATGTGCTGCCAGTGGTGACTGTTTTTCTAAAAGAAATCTCTGGAGCAGTTCTTGTAACTCAAAAACTCTAGCCAGTGGTCTACCTTCAGAAAGCCATCTTCCTTCTGTGTATAAGAGAAGACATGTGTGCTCTCATCCATCTCATCTCCTCGCAGAGCTGTGCAAACAGACATGAGTTAAGGGCATGCACTTTAATGCAGTTGATAATTTTAACCACATCCTGTAAAACACCATTTACTTCAGGTGCCATTTTTCGTCTAGCCAGCATTTCTCTATGGATAACACAGTGCATAGACTCACCTTCAGAAGCGACCTCCTTGACCCAAGTAGTGAAACCAAAAAGCCATCCAGTTATGGCAGCCACTCCATCCATGCATATACCAACACAAAATGACCAATTCAGTTTTCCTGATATGTAATCCTTCAAAGACTTGAATAGTTCTGCGGCTGTAGTGTTAGTTAGGAACAAATATGCACATAACACATCTTCCTGAAAAATATAGCACACAAAAACAAGCATTGTTGCCATGTTGTCAACATTGACAGACTCATCAACCTGGATTACGTACCGTGGTGACTCATTAATTCTAACAATTGTGCCTCAATATCCTCTGCTATTTCATCAATTCATATAGGTATAGTGCTAGCTGAAAGAGGAACACGTGCCACCTTTTGAACTGCAGCCTCTCCTAGAAGTTCGTGGCAAATGTCCTTAGCAGCACACAGGATCAGCTCTTTACCAATAGTAAAGGGCTTCTTAGCTTTAGCAATGCAGTTAGCTACTAAGAATGATGCTCTCAGTGCAGACACAATTGATGAAGTGGTGGCTTTCAATAATTACTTCTGTTCTTTGTGTTCACATTTTTTTCTTTTGAAAAACTCCAAAAGCTTGTCTTTTAATGCAGGGTGCTTGGACTCCATGTGGTGAAGCAATTTTGAAAGTTCCATGGCTTTGTTGGATAGCTGGTCATCACATATTATATAAAGCGGCCCTGGAGAATGTGAATCACCTGTTGGAATGAACCTGTAATTTAGGTAGGACTCTTGGTATTTTCTTTTAAATGCAGCTTTCATTTTGTTGCCAATCTTAGAGTCTGCTGCTCTCTCATTTGGTCTTTCCGCCTTTTCAAAGAAGCTCTCCAGCAACGTTTGTTTTTTTACTCATTTTTGCTAGGGTTAGCTTGTGGGCTTATCAGAACTGTGACTGAGATAAGTGTGCAGTGTGGGAAAGAGGTGCAGATGGAAGTGGTAAATAAAATAATGGGTGGGCCACACACACATGGACTAAAGTAAGTGTTGGATTCTGATTCAAAGCCTGCCACCAAATGCAGCTTTACAATTGAAGTAAGGTGCTCGCTTGCCACTATAAAGCCTGTCACCAGATGCAGCTTAATTGTCACCTGCCACTCACTGATAGGGTTTTGATATGAGTCTGCAAGCAATTGATTTATTATGGTCTCTGTGTAGTCAAACTTCTCCGCTAATGATAATCTGTATTTGCAGCTGCTCCCCAGCACTAGCATCACCGCCTCAGCTCCACCTCTGATCATCAGGCATTAGATTCTCATAAGGAGCATGCAACCTAGATCCCTTCCATGCACAGTTTACAGTAGGGGCTGCACTCCTATGAGAATGTGTAATGCTCCTGCTGATCTGACAGAAGGAGGAGCTCAGGGAGTGATGCAAGCAATGGGGAGTGGCTGAAAATACAGCTGAAGCTTAGCTTGCTCTCCTGCCACTCACCTCCTGCTATGCAGCCAGTTCCTACTGCAGCCCAGGAGTTCAGACCTGCAGCCATATAGTATGAACTTTTCTATCAGTTTCAGTTATGATTTAATTAAATTTCAAATGGCAGTTTGTTTTGCATCACAGTAAAACATTTTTACCCTTTCTTTCTTTCTTTCTTTCGTTCTTTCTTTCTTTCTTTCTTTCTTTCTTTTCTTTTTTTTCTTTTTTTTTTTTTTTGCCTGGGCTAGAGTGCTGTGTCATCAGCCTAGCTCACAGCAACCTCAAACTCTTGGGCTAATGTGATCTACCTGCCTCAGCCTCCTGAGTAGCTGGGACTACATGTCTGCACCACTGTGCCTGGCTAATTTTTTCTATTTTTAGTTACCAGGATAATTTTTTTGTATTTTTAGTAGAGACAGGGTCCGCGCTTGCAGAGGCTGGTCTCGAACTGCTGATGTCAACCAATCCTCCCACCTCAGCATCCCAGAGTGATAGGATTACAGGCATGAGCCACCATGTCCTGCCCATTTTTCCACTTTCTGCTACTTCATAACTTTTTGTCCTTTTCTACCAGTTTTTGTTGTCACCATTTAATTAATACCATTGAACATTTTATAGCAAAATGGCAATGGAGAGCACTATTCAAATCTGTTATAGTAAAATGCTAAATTCCTTTCAATTTACTTAACATGGCAGTATTTGTTCTCTGTAACTATGATTTCATCCAAATAAACTATTACAGCAAGCAAACTTGCTAGTCTAATTTTATAGTCATCTGAAAACAGTCACCTGATAATTAATGATGGGCACTTCCTGGCTATTGTCTGGTTTAGAAATATCCTTGACAAACAGAAATCACTTGAAAAATTTTTCTAAGCCATAGTCTTTCCTTTGTTATTTGACCTGAAGGAAGAGCTCACTGGTACTAGCAGGGCAAAGACACAGAAATCCTATTTTCTTTCTTCAATTGACAACTGGATGACATTAACTTTTTCTTGATGTTCCTTACCCAAGAAACTGAGGTTCTTCGTATTTAACTTTTTTCAACAGGAGATACATCCCAATGACAAACCAAATTCAAATCAAGTTGTTTATGTTTTCAAAATAAACAAATGTCAAGATAGCTTCTCCAGTATGTAAAAAAGATTTATTTTACTTTGAAAACATTTTACCTTTTAGAGAAGACTTACAAACAAGGATTTTGTACTTGTTCAAAGGAAGGGCAATTGTATTGGCTAAACCAACCAACATCAAAGTTTCATCACACACATCTGTCCATTAAAATTTTGTAATTCTAATGCGTAGTTTTAACTTTATCAGGATTTGGTTTGGCTATATATAAAAGAAATGTAAAATAACATTTTTAAAAAACCAAGGTAGAAGTTTATTTTTCTTCTCATGTTAAACGAGTCCAGAGGTAGGAAGTTTAGGTTTGGAAAACAGTTTCACAGTTGCAAATAATCCTGGCTCCTTCTCTTATCTGCTTTGCCAGCATTAGCTCATAGCTTCCATCCTCAAAGTTACCTCATGGTCTAAAATAGGCTACTGGAGTTCCATTCATCACATCTAAATTCCAGGAAGGAGGAAGGAAAGAGGTGGGGAAAAAAAAGTTCCCATTGCCAAGCTAAGTTGACTTTCTTTAAGCAGCCTTCCCAGAAGTCCATGCAAACCTTGCCCTTATATATCTCTAGTTAGAACTTAATCCTATAGTTATACCTATCTGCACACAAGACTAGGGAATGGATTCACTTATCTACTACTATAAAGAAGAGAGGGGCTATTGGGTAGAAATTCATACTGTGTTATATCTATTATATTTGGTGATTTTGTGGAAATGTCATGCGGCTATTAAAAGTAATGAATGAGAACTCTGCCAATTGACTTTGGATAGATGTGGGTGGGGATTTCTATAGAATTGTTAGGTGAGAAAAGCAAAATGTATAGAAGTGATAAAATATGATTCCATTTTTGCATAACAGAGTATCTCTACAAATGAATGTATACATGTATGCATATGTTATATAAGTATGTGAGTGTGGAAACATTGAAGAGGCACACACAATAGATTGTTAATGTGTTACATGGGTAAGGGGAGAAGGAATGAATATCTTCCTGTTGTTCCACTTGTTATTAGCAGCATGTGTTGTTTTTATAATTTGGAAAAGATAAAAATTATTTTTAAAAATGTGACGGTCTCCAGATCTAACCTGCATAACACATTCTGACATATGTGAAATTTTTCAGTATAAGTCAGTCCATGATGGAGCCATTTTTAGGGGATCTAAGTGAAGAACTTAATAGGACATCAGTAACAGAGCAGTTTACCTAAGTAGCTTTAAAATATTTAGTTAGCTAAATTATTTATTTAGAGAGTACGTTAGCTAGGTGATTTAGGAAGAATATTGTATTCTTTTTGAGCTAATGAATGTTAACAAATGTTTATTAATATTTTAATATGAATATACAGCAGAATAATATTACAATAGATGCTGAAATGTCTAACATTGATGAAATTAGACAAAATTATACTAACATTGATGAAATTAAACAAAATAACCTTTATGAGTTATATTCAATGTTTACCTATTTGATTCCATTTAGGCCATGAATTTTTCATGAGAAAAGTCCTATTTGGAATTAGTCACACCTTTCAAGAATAAATAATTCTCATGTCAACTTGGCTTCATCAAAATTTCATGAGGAAAAACTTCAAAATCATGTACAACAACATAACACTATAAAATTATATTTGATCCAGGCATAATAAAATGAAGAGTATAAAAAAATAAAGAAAAATAAATGAATCCCCTACCTACCAAAGCTGAATGTGAATGTCTATGTAGCGTGGAAAATGTCCAGTGTAATGACCTGAGAAAAAAGCTAACAGTTAGCAATGGTGTTATTATTAAATAATTATTGTATTATTGCTCCTCTACTATAAGGTACAAAAAAAAGACAGAAAACCTTCCAATGGCTATTAAAGTTCTTAATAATGAAGTTATAATAATTTTCAAAATAAAATTTGAGATTTAAACTTATATCTAACAGCTCAACCAATAATGGCAAAATTTGGCTTCCGTCTTGGTTGTGGCCAAATATTGATTTTCTATGACTAGATCATTTGGCATCTGGACAAAACTGTATTAAGTGGGCTGCTTAATGAAAATATCATATTGGATAAACAGTGGTTTACTGTTTTTACTACAAAAGGTCCTTTAGGAATACTAGTAAGCATAATAATAGCATAATAATTGTTTTAAATATCAATTCCTCTCTGAATAGTACCCCCTCCCTCAGTACTTGTTCTGAATCAGGAACAGTCATCTTAAACAGGCACAATACGAGCTTTATCTGCATGTATTAATACCAGGCCCAAGTTTTGAGAAACACTGCTATAATAGAAAACTGTGTTTTAAATTTGATAACCACCATTATAGGCTGTCTTCATGTTTTTATAATAAAAGTAGGTGTGTGCGAATTGGCACTGTCATATACACGGGGCTTGGAAAAGTTGTGTCATAGTTTAGTAAGTTAAAAAACAACAAAAAACTAGAATATGACTCAAATCCCTAAGATACAATTTTCTTAGTATCGAAAAGTAGCACGAGAATCTGGTAGATAAATTTGTGAGCCTATTTTTAAAAATATTTTAACTGTTTTGCAAGGCTGGAGTGGTCTCATTTCTCTGTCTGTCCTGGAAGTAAAGTCCAGGTGGAGAGCTGGCATACAGGGATAAAGAGAGGATTCAAATTGAAAACTAGTAACCGATTATACTGAAGGACTATGAATCCAACCCTTCAATGACTTCTCATGGCTTCCAATTCTTAAATTTATTTTCAGCTAAATGAAAGCAGCCATCTAAGTGATGTGCTGAGACTCAGGTCAGGGTTAACATTATAGAAGATTTTAGTTCCAATTTCATAAGCCTATATATTGAAATAAAACCCCAAATGCAAACAAAACATTTCAATCATGTTGTAAATCATTTTTATGTCTTGGTGCTTTCAATCTTTAGCCAAAACTAGATCTGGGACAGATTCCAGGCTAGGACAAAAATGCAACATTCCATACTCCCCATTCCTTTAATTATTTTGCCTTGAATTGAAGTGGATACTTGGCAGTTAGCTGCTAGGGTGCTCAAAATTTTCTGCTTCACTCTCTTCATTAATCAAGTTGACCAAGTAATTTCTAGATCTTCAGTCAGCTTTGTACCTTTCTGTTACTAGCTTAGTAGTATAGTCATCCTATGTCAAAAACTATGGACAGAAGAGTCCTTAAAACTAATCTAGACTGGCAACCAGTTTTGTTATCAAAACCACAAGGGGGTTTGGTCTAGGACCAGTTACACGCTGCACAAAAATTCAATTATTGAGATGTTGAGGGTTGCCAAGGAAGAAAAGAATTTTTTAAAGTTATTTATTTAAGCTATTTCCTGCCATAAGCAAAGGGATGGAAGATCAGTATATCAATAATCATTTGATACAAGAAGGTGCACTTAAAGTCCCTGTACTCTTTTGGTCCCCAGTGCCTAGACAGGGGTCCAGGGTCTCTTTATTCAACCTCATAGTCAATTGGAAGCAGATTTACATGAAGGTCGTGGAACAGAGTATGGTTACCATCTCCCTAGGGAGAGGGCTTGGACCTGACGTGGAGACGGGAGTAGGTGAGGAACTCAGGTCTCTTGTGAACTCCATGGGTGTGACTTCAAGAAGACAGTCAGCATGCTCACTCCCACCCCTGGGAGCTCCATGAAGTAGGTGAGGGCCTTACACATGCACGCTGAGTCCTCCCAGTATGGGTGCCATTGCTAGACGCCACTCCAGCTGTGGACGGGACTGACCCAGCACCCCGATAAAGTGTGGACATGGCCCAGATGCCGTTTTCTACCTGGACCTGGAAGAAAGAAGCTTTTAATACGACAGACGTCTTGCAGAGAGACCAGGAAAAGTTGCCTCAAATCCAAATCTGTCTCTCTCACTTAGGGATATCATAGGCTTTTAAAGGAGGGGTCATGTGCCTTGGGACAGGTGTATGTCACAAGGGGCTACATGCATTGGGGGCAGGTTGTGGGGGATGTTGGATTTTGACATTAGGAAGTCTGCCCTGGGTCCTTCAGAATCTCAACTCCTTTGTATTGTAGGAAATCCATCATTTCAGGCCGGGTGTAAAGGCTCATGCCAATAATCCCAGCACTTTGGGAGGCCAAAGCAGAGGATCATTTGAGTCAATCATTTCTGGGAAATAACTCAAAGGGTCACGGAGTTAAGGGATTAGAAAAAACATAAGGGGTTCACGGACCCGGTTACAGTTTGACAGCGAAGAAAATGAACCCATCACCCGTGGGAAGTTACCTAAGGTCATATGGCTTGGGTTAGTGGCAGAACGTGAACTCAAGTTCAGGGACTCTGACTCTGGGAAAATGAAGCTCTTGAGAGGTCTTCCAACACATACCATGTGAGTGATTTAGGATGGTTTTAGGAGAGGAGGAGCTGCAAAATCATGGGACCCTTTGCCCTGCCATAGCTCCCTACTGGCGAAAGTTCCCATGGGCGGCATATAGCAAGAACACATGAACTTCAGGAAGGTGCACTGGATTTCAGGCACTAATGAACCACGTGTCCTTAGTGAACGTGTCTAACTTCTTTATGGGAAAGCAGCCAGTACAAACCTCCCAGGCTAGTTGTCCAATATATGTTGGCCCCTTTCCTTCCCTCACTTGGGAATTATAAACATTAAAGGAAATAACGTAGAGTAAATCATTCAAGACAGTGCCTGGAACATATTAAGGCTCAATATTGTAACAGATTATTATTACACTGCCAGGCTTTCAGAAGTTTGCTACGTGCCAGGTAACGTGCTAAACACCTCTTGAAGTTTTTTTTTTTTTTCCCCCCACTCTGGCCCAAGACTGCGCATGTGCGCCCCCGCGCGTAATCGCACACCCTAGCGGTTTTCCCACGTAGGCCCAAGCTCTGGCCCGAGGGCCCACCCCTTTAAGCGCGAGCACCGCGGTCCAAGCGTGCGCTCGTTTGCGCATGACGTAAGCCAGGGGGCAGGCCTGGGGAGATGGGGGCGTTTGCTTCCGGGGCAAGAGCTCATAATTTCCGGGAGAAGCCGGCATTGCGGGTATCCAGGCTTGTGTGAGGCGTTTGCTGTCACTTCCTAGCCCAGTGGCTTCGGTTCCAGTAAACCAGGCATGAAGATCACAAGGCAGAAACACGCCAAGAAACATCTTGGCTTCTTTCGCAACAATTTCGGAGTTCGCGAGCCGTACCAGATCCTGCTGGACGGCACATTCTGCCAGGCAGCGCTGCGAGGCCGCATCCAGCTGCGGGAGCAGTTGCCACGCTACCTTATGGGGGAGACGCAGCTGTGCACCACCAGGTGGGCTCGGCGGGCAGGGAGGAGGCGCAGGGAGTCCTGCGGGTGTGGTAGCGGCGAGGCCTTTGCTGAAAGGCCTCCATTGCGAGCCCACGAGGTGCAAAACGCCCCGCCCACGAGGAGTTGACAGTTAATTGGCGGCGCTAAGGTGGTCAGGTGAATACTTGCGATGGAGGCTGAATATACAGTGCTCTGCAGATACCGCTTGTCGTTAGCCTGGCGAATAAGAGTATGTGTTGTAGTCACGTAGACCTGGCTTCAAATCTTGTTCCCAGGCCTACCGGCTCTATGATTTCGAGCAAGTTATTTAACCTCTCTGAACCTTGGATTCCTCATTTGTGAAGTAGAGACCATAACCACTTGTAAGGTTCCTATAAGGTCAAATGAGTATAGCGTACTAGAGCATTTTTCGGTATCTAAAACCTACCCGTCTTTCAGTGGTTGCTGTTGTTTGAGTAGCTTTCCCTAGTTAAACCAAAAATGTTGAAGCTTCACAACTGCCCTATGAGTTAGCTTCCTTGATTCCCAGAATAAGAGTCAGTACTCGAGACTAAGCAATTTACCCTAGGTCGTTTATTTATTCAACTGGCTTTATTAAGTACCAAGCATTGCTGCACCACTGAGGATGCTTTGTTGAACAGGACAAACTCCCAGCCCTCACGGCCGGTAAAAGTGCATAAGTCAATCTCCAATCGATGTGTTTCACTTCAGGTTTAATGTTTCCCCACTTCATCAAAGTGTGAGAACTCTTAGGATGGAACCTTGTGCGGATGGGAGGGTGGGAGGACAGAGTTGTGGAAGGTTTCATAGAGGAGATAACATTTGAGCCCTTTACATGCTCAGACATCCTGAGGGGGAGGACTATTTTGAATGACAGAAAAGAGTGACATTCCTTGTTGTGGAGACTTCTTGAAAAACGGAGTGGAGTTATGAAATACCTGGGGAAGAGGTTATAACACAGAATATATTTGGAAATGAAGCTAGGAAGAAGGTAAATTGAGGTTAGATCATGAAGAACTATTAAGAAATTTTTTTCATTGTAGAATATTTACTTTAAAAAAGCAATAAAATAAAATAAAATGACTCATAATACTACTACTCGTGAGTAACCACTGTTAACATGTGCTGTATCATCCATCCAATTCTTTATACGAAAGCACACAAAGTCACAATGGAATTTTATTGTGTATGCTGTGTTGATGGTCTGCTTTTCTGACATAACACTACTCCATGAACAGCTTTCCATATTTGTTTCTCAAGCAGTGCCTCAATTGGGTTACAGATACCCCTAAATTTTTGATCCACTTAGCCTTTAAGGGCTGTCAGACAAGTCCTTTGATAGCCTGTGCCTCTGAATTGGTTGCTTCTGGCTGCAAGCAGTAGAAATATTAACATTTTTAATACAGTGCTGCGGTATAAAAAAGGTTGAGAAGTACTGCATGAAATTATATTTTACAGCATTTTTTCCCAAAAAATTTATTTTAACTTCTGGAATTTTTCAAACAACACAAAAGTAGAGTAGTATAATGAAACATCTATCACCAGCTTTTGCAATTGTCAACATGGCCAATCTTGTTGAACCTCCCACCTCCTTACTGATGGGTTATTTTAGAGCATGTTATTCTGTTAATTCTGGTGTGTATCCTGAAGAGATAACCCTTTTTTAAATCTGTAAACAAGATATATTCATTGCATTTGATTTCTATGTTTCTTAAGTTTTTAAAAAATTATAACAGTACTCCCCTTTTGTGATTTGCTATTTATGTTTTTAAGAGATTGGGTCATTTGTTTTTCAGTAGAATATATTTCTTGACCACTGATAGATCTAGAGGGTTTACTCATATTCAGGTTTGAAGAAATTTGGTTAATTGAGGAAGTAAATTAGTGCAATGTTATCAGGCCTGGGTTTTGTTTTAGAAAAAATAACTGCAGCAATGTGAGGGATAAATTGGAGAAGCAATAGAGCAAAGACAGACAAACCTGTTTTGTGTTTGTCCAGTCAGGAAATAATGGGAGCCTAAACCTGGGAGAGGAAAGCAGGAACCCAAGGGCTCTACAAGGAGACATTAGTGAGATAGATAGGACTAACAGCTGATGGGGTAGGGGAAAGGAAGAAAAGGTCAAATATGATTTCTGATTTCCATCTAGGGTGTCTGGAAAAATAATAATTTAAAGAGTTAGCAAGTCTTTAAGGAAAAATTTGGAGGAAGGAAAGTAGTTTGATTTTAGACACCGCGAATTTGACAAGCTGATGGCGGGACATGCATAGGAAATATTCAATAAGTAGTCAGCAGTACTCAAAATGGAGGTCAAATGAGGGCTAAAGAACGCAAAATCTCTTTTATTAAAAAAACAAAAGCACAAAATTAAAGAGGTGATAGAGGAGATGAGGCAAGGAAGAATCTGGCAAAGGCTGGCTAGGATTGAAGAAATCTTTGACTCGTTGGTTCTCATGGTTTGTTTGTTTTTGTTTTTTTTAGTGGGAGGGAAGAAGTGCCTGAGGAGCTTATTAAAATACTAATATTTGGTCCCTCCAGAAGAGGTACAAATTTTTGGATGAGAGAAGAGTTAGAAATTAATAAAATTTAATATCATATGTCATTCTAGTATGGGTAGTTTATACCTGAGACTTTGAGAAACATTGGCTTATATTAATGTGACAATGCAGAGTGAAAAGAAGTCGTGATTATATTAAATCACCTGATGATGTGAGAATTTTTGCTTTTCTGAATTGAAAATATTTCGAAAGTGTACAAATTTGTACTTGAAGTAGATCCTTATTACACTGTGGTTGGGGCAAAGGATCTGTTGTCCAGCTGCCTGGATTCATGTCTCAGCTCTACCACCTATTAGTTTGAACTTTGGAATGTTACTTAAAATCTCTCAGAATGGAGTGCTCTAAAATAAGGATAATTTTAAGGTAAATTACTTAACTTCATGGGGTTATTTTGAGATTAAGCAAGAATTTATGTAAAGAGCAATTTGCAGGCTTCCTGTAACATAGTAATTATGCATTAAATTTTAACTCTTTTTCTCTCTACTTGGTGTATGCATTTTCTAATTGATTTAAAAGTCAAATGGCTACCATATGACAAATTCAGATTGTAATGGTGTAGTTTTACTTTTTTAAAAAAGTATTGTTTTTTATACTTCATGTAAACAACTGAAATGTGTCTGTTATAATTGTGGGCCACTAATAACATTTTTTTTTTCCAGATGTGTGTTAAAAGAGTTAGAAACATTGGGAAAAGACTTATATGGGGCAAAACTGATTGCACAAAAATGCCAGGTTCGAAATTGTCCCCATTTCAAGAATCCAGTGAGTGGATCAGAATGTCTGCTTTCCATGGTTGAAGAAGGCAATCCTCATCATTATTTTGTGGCAACACAGGTGATACTACTTTGAAAACAAGTCAATTTTAACCATTTCTATTTCTATTTCATGTGGAGCTGTTTATAATCAGAAAAAATTAGGTGGGGGGTGATGTTAAAATGTTTACACTTTTAAAAATAGAGACTTTTAATTTTCAGTCAATAAAAGCAATTGTCATTTTGAATTTGAGGAGAGCACTTTATATTGATTTTCTTTTTAGTTACTGAAGTTTCCTTTTTTAAAATGAGAAATTTTTGACATAGAGATGTGATGATTTCTTGTAGGGTTCTTGAAGGGAAGATAAGTAAAGCAAAGATCTTACATTCTATATTTGTAAATGTTTTTTCATATCTCTGTATTTCATACTATTTCTCAAAAAGTCATGGTTCATATTATTTAAGACTATACCACCAGTATGGAATGTTTCAGACTTTTTCAAAACTGGGAGACAGGAGAAGAGAGACTCTCAGGGTTGTTATAAATTAAGTTCACATACGTACAGATTTGTTTAAATATACTTTCCAAATTTTGAAATTACACAGAGGCAGAGCTGAATCCAGAATCTGAGTCAGCTAATTCCCACTTAATTCCTATTCCTTCAACTTTTTTGAGCATTTTTGACCCTTTCCAAAGAGTGTCTTAGGGGAATAACAATGTAAAACACCTAACAGTTTACTTTTGCATTAGTTTGTAATTTGTGGCCCTAGAATATTGAGAAATCCAGTTCACACTGCTGCTACTTAACACTGTTTGTGCTCAGTTTTTATGTTTTTATTCCTTTATTTACTGTAAAATATACCCCCATTAGTGACATACTGATTGGAAAAATAAAACCTGTGATCTCTTTTTATTTTTAATATAGCCCTCTTTAAGTTTTTAAAAACCTATTTAGGGCCAGTAGTGGTAGCTCATGCCTGTAATCCCAGCACTTTGGGAGGTGGAGGCAGGAGGACCACTTGAGATCAGGAGTTTGAGACCAGTCTGGGCGACGTAGCAAGACTTCATCTATATAAAAAATTAGCCAGGTGTGTTGGTGCATGCCTATAGTCTCCTACTCTGGAGGCTGAGGCAGGAGGATCACTTGAACCCAGGAGTTTGAGGCTGCAGTGAGCTGTGATCATGCCACTGCATTCCAGCCTGGACAATAGAGCAAAAACCCTATTGCAAAACAAAAATAACAGCAAAAAAACCTATTTAAGGCCCTTTAACTTAGTTGACATTTGAACTAAATCTATTTTTCTTTTTAATAGGATCAGAATTTGTCGGTGAAAGTAAAGAAGCAGGCTGGAGTTCCTCTCATGTTTATTATTCAGAATACTATAGTCTTGGACAAACCTTCTCCCAAAACAATTGCCTTTGTTAAAGCAGTAGAGTCAGGTCAGCTTGTCTCAGTGCATGAGAAACAAAGTATCAAGCAGCTCAAAGAGGAACAGGGTTTACTGAAAAACTTTGAACAGAGAAGAAGGAAAAAGCACAAGAAAATCAGTGGCCCCAATCCTCTTAGCTGTTTGAAGAAAAAGAAAAAGGCACAGGACACAAAATCAACTGCTTCTGAAAAGAAAAGAAAAAGAAAAAGAATCCGGAATAGATCTACCTCAAAAGTACTTTCTGAGAAGCAGAATGCAGAATGATAATAAATCCTTTGGCTACCTTTAAAGACATTCAAATGTGAAAAATGAATTTATTTTTGAAACTGTGGAAGTATTTATAATAAAAGACTAAACTTATTTTTGTAAATGAATATTGACCCATATACCTTGCCTAAAATTATTTGTAAAATGAAAAGAGTGGATGGGTTTATGTGTGATAGTGTTCACTTTTCTTACTTAGTGGTTTTGGGAGGTTTTTTATTTATTTTTTATTTCAGCATATTATGGGGATACAAATGTTTAGGTTATATATGTTGCCTCCCCCCATCAGAGCTTCAAGCATGTCCGTCCCCCAGATGGTGCGCATCACACTCGTATGTATATACCCATTCCTTCCTTCCCCCTCCCATCTGCCCAACTCCTGATAAATGTTATTCCTATATGTGCACCTAGGTGGAGGTTGTTTTTAGGACTCCCATCCAAGTACTAACCAGGCCCAACCCTGCTTAGCTTCCGAGATAAGACGAGATCAGGCACATTCAGGGTGGTATGGCCGTAGACTGGAGGTTGTTTTTAAATGAAAAATTATTGTCTCCTTCCGTGTTCCCCGACTCCCACATCCAAAGTTATGCAAATACAGTCATGCCCTGAGTAACAATATTTTGTGTTTTGTGAGGGACAGCATATGTGGTGATGGTCCCCTAAGATAATGGAAAAATTTTTTTTTTTTTTTTTTTTTTGAGACAGTCTCACTCTGTTGCCTGGGTGAATGCTGTGGTGTCAGCCTAGCTCACAGCAACCTTAAACTGGGCTCAAGCAATCCTCTTCCCTCAGCCTCCTGCTGGGCCTACAGGCACACACCACCTTGCTAATTTTTTCTATTTTTAGTAGAGATGGGGTCTTGTTCTGGCTCAGACTGGTCTTGAACTCCTGAGCTCAAATGATCTGCCCACCTCAGCCTCCCAGAGTGCTAGGATTACAGGCGTGAGCCACCATGCCCGGCCAAGATGGTTGTACCTTGAAAATATGCTGCCTGAAAGAAACCAGTCACAAAGGATAATATATTGTATGATTCCATTAATATAAAATGTCCAGAATAGGTAAATCTACAGAGACAGAAAGTAGATTAGTAGACTAGGGCTGGGGGTGATAAGGGTAGATAGGGAGGTAAGGGGTGTTGGGCTTATTTTTGGGGTAATGAAAAGATTTTGTGGTGATTGATACACAATGATGTGAATATATTAAAAGCCATTGAATTTTGTACACTTTAAATGAGTGAATTGTGTGTTATATGAATTAAATCTCAAAGCTGTTTAAAAAGTCCTGTGCACATAGTAGGCATATAATAATACTTATTCATGAACTAATCAAGTAACCAATGGATTGAACAAAATATACCACTGCACTTCAGCTGTATTTTAGTAGTAGTTAAAGAAGAAAATATATGCAATTTGTTTCCAGTTTCCCTAAAGGGGAGAAATGAAGCAAAATTTACTGACAAGCTATTGAGGTGCTTATATTTCATTTCTTTTTCTGCTGTGAATGAATCTCAAGTGGGTCTCTGCCAGCTTGCTAATGCTCACTGTCTACCACCTGATACGGTCAGAAAGATACCATCTGTTGCCTTTAGTTGCCAAAATGTTGCAGATTACCCACAGGTACTAAATGCTGAAATGATAAATCCTCCAAACACTCATCATTTTGCACAACTATTTTACAATGTTGTTTTGTTCATCTTGATGTGAAAATGATAATCCCTCTGTGATGAAACATTTTGATCTCCAAAACTGAGTTAGCAAATGTAAATCTTTTATGTGGTGAGCAACATGAACATGATAATAGTTTAGCTACCTGAAGTGATAACATTCATAATAACATTCATACCAGCACTTACACTGTTTTGCCCATTCGGAAAGAGCATGACATGAAACTGTCAAGGAATGTCACTGAAGTTTAGAAGACCCATGTTTATTATTAGCGTGTACTGTCCCCATCCACGGCCCCACAGAATGGTGGTAAGCCCAGAAAGCTGGTCAGGTAGGTAGCAGCTCTGATTTTGACAGCTCTGGGTTTTTATGTCTCACCATCATTCCCTGAAATAATTACATTTAGACACTTAGCTGTAACTAGGAATTTCTTTGGTTAAAGTTCAAAAACGTTATTTTATTCCACGGTTGTTTTCTAGTAGTGCTTGATGTCATTTCTGGCACGTAAGTGCTTAATAAATATTGAATGAGTGAATGAATGAACAAATTGAATGAAATGTCTGTTATTTTCACCTGTATCACAGGAACTTCAGCCTTCCTAATTCATGACTGTCGGTATCATAGACTTATGTTCTTACTCTTTAAGTATGACAGAGGCTATCTAACTTTGCTTGCCAGTATCAGCACACACATTGTTCAAAACTTTATTCCTGGAGCACTTTTTTTTGTTTTGTTTTGTTTGAGATAGAGTCTCACTGTGTTGCCTGGGCTAGAGTGCCATGGCATCAGCCTAGCTCACAGCAACCTCACACTCCTGGGCTCAAGCAATCCTCCTGCCTCAGCCTCCCGAGTAGCTGGGACTACAGGCATGTGCCACTATCCTCGGCTAATTTTTTTTTATATATATATATTTTTAGTTGGCCGATTAATTTTTTTCTATTTTTAGTAGAGACGGGGGTTTCGCTCTTGCTCAGGCTGGTTTTGAACTCCTGACCTTGAGCCATCCTCCCACCTCGGCCTCCCGGAGTGCTAGGATTACAGGCGTGAGCCACCGCGCCCGGCCTCCTGGAGCACTTTTGCATTTGGAAATAACCTGGAATTAGAAAAAAGAATCTTACATTTTAGTCAAAAGGAAGAAATATTTAGAAATATGTTAATTGGCAAATATTTAACATAACTGCAATATTATTAATTTAACCTATCTCTAAAAATTATTTACTATTCTCATCACTCTGTTTTATACATTATTCTGATTGGGGATAATCTGTGTTCACATGTGCACACTTTGGTGCACGTAAAACACCTATTATTTTTGGAACAAGTATGATTTTAGTACAAGGCTACCTACTACCCCCCAACCCCCCAGCAATTCTGAAGCTGTTTCCTAGAAACCATAGCTAATTCCAAGAGGACAGTACTTTCCAGTGAGAAAGTACTGTACCCTTTCTGCGTGTAATGGCCTATCATTATTATGCTTCTGGTCTCTACCATGCTCTGGCCAAACACCCTCAGGACCTTCTGAGATTTTGTGTGTGTGTGTGTGTGATTTTGGTGAAGTAACAACTGAAGGAGAAGAAAATGACTCTGCTAAAACTGGAAAAGAAGTCAGAAGCAGGTATATTTATCATCAGCATGAAAAGCAGAATGCTGTGAGACAGTGATCCTCAGCCCTTGCTGTGCATCAGAATCACCGGGAACAGTAAAAACAAAACAAAAAACAAAAAACCCCCAAAACTAAGAGATACCCAACCCCAACTGGAGAGATTTAGATGCCTTTAGTCTGGGGTTGAGTCCCGGTATTTGTATAATTTAAATGTCCTCCAGGTGTTTCTAAAGTGCAGCCTGGCTGAGAACCTCTGGTGTAGAAAAGAACTTGAGTTTGATTTGAGAGCCAGGTAGTTTCAGGTTCAAATAATCAACTTGCGCCTCTCTCTGTGTCAGTTTCTTACAGGTAAAATAGGGCTGATATGGATTGTAAATAATTAGTGTCTGTCACCTAATACATGTTCCATAAATAGTTCACAGGTTACAATGGAATACTATGCAGCCATTAAAATTCATATTTTAGAAGGCTATTTATTGATCTAATATAATTGTTTGTTCCCTCACCTCCTCCCCCATACCAGCCAACTTCTGTAAGCACATACGTAGGCATATCTTTCTCGTAAGGATATTATGGTTCAGAGCAGCATTTCTCATCCCCTGGCTGCAAACTTGTCTCTAACAAGAACTTTCAAAAAATTAAATGAGAATCTCTAAGGGAGATGCCTAGGCTTCTGAATATTTTAAAAGCTCCCCAGGTGATTCTAATATAAAGTTGGGGTTCAAAATCACTTAATGGAACACTGGGTCTCAAACTTTGGCATGCATAAGAATCATTTGGAGATTTTATTAAAACAGATTTCTGGGTTTTACCTTCAGAGAGTCTGATTCAGTAGATGTGGGGTAGGTTCTATGAATTTGCATTTTTAATAAGCTCCCAGCTCCTAGGACCAGCAGCATCGGCATCAGCTGGGTTCCTGTTAGATATGCAAATTTCTGAGCTCTACCCAAGAACTACTAGTCATAATCTCTGGGTGGGGTCCAGGAGCTTCTGTTTTAACAAGCTCTTCAGGCGATCCTTATGCCTGCTAACCTTTAGGAACCCCACATCTAGATTAGAACCTAATAGAAAAGCAAGAACGAAGGTGGCACCAGGAATCTGGGAACATCACCATAATTCTGATTGGCCATGTTTAGATCACATATCTGACCCCAGAACCAGAGCCTGTGGCCAGCCCCAGACAAACCAGAAAGGATTAGGGATGTGAGAGGTAATGCTCCAAGGAAGACCCAGCTGCCATTTCCCAAACAGGGAAATGAATGCTAGGCAAAAACATAGTTATCCCCTACAAATACCTGTTATGGAGCCATTTTGAGGATGAAATAAAATAATGCATGTAAGAGGGCTTTTAAGTGTCTCACACATAAGTATTTGGTCGATTCGTATGAATTATTTTATTATGGCAACACATTCTGGGCACTCACTATAATTAGATAGAAATATAATGTTTGTGTTTCTGAGTTTCATGTTTAGGTCTATGATTCAAATTCAAATTAATTTTTATGTATGGAATGGGTTAGGGGTCAAATTTTCATATAGATATCTAAAAAGTTTTTTTCTATATAGATATCCAGTTGTTATAGCAGCTTTTTTTTTTTTTTTTTTTGTGACAGAGTCTGACTGTGTTGCCCGAGCTAGAGTGCCATGGCTTCAGCCTAGCTCACAGCAACCTCAAACTCCTGGGCTCAAGCGATCCTTCTGCCTCAGCCTCCTGAGTAGTTGGGACTATAGGCATGAGCCACCATGCCTGGCTAATTTTTTCTATATATTTTTAGTTGGCCAATTAATTTCTTTCTATTTTTAGTAGAGATGGGGTCTCGCTCTTGCTCAGGCTGGTTTGGAACTCCTCAACTCAAACGATCTGCCCATCTCGGCCTCCCAGAGTGCTACAATTACAGAGGTGAGCCACCGCACCCGGCCCATTACCTTTTTTTTAAAATGACATTATTTAGTAGGACTCAGATATCAGTAGATCTAGATTCTTGTCTTGGCTCTTACAACAATTAGATATATGACCTTAGAAAAGTCTCTTCACCTCTCTTGGCTTCATTTTTCTCATCTATCAATGCAATCCTCTCGCCTTGATCTCCCAGAGTGCTAGAATTACAGGTGTGAGCCATTGTGCCCAGCCTAAAAGGAAAAATTTTGACACTGTTGTGTTGGAATGTATGCAGTGGGCTCTAAGATCTCTTATAGTGGATTTTCCTAAGAATCTCTGCTAAAATCTTTCAAGTCCAACCCTTATAAAGACTTCTATGAACTCCTATCCCCTTAAGCAGAGTTGATCATTCCTTACTATGTCTCACAATATCCCTTGGATATATTTCCATTAAATTATGCTGTTATCTCACTAAAATGTTCTTATTTTTTGAATTTGTGGTCTGTGAGCTTTTGGACAGCTTTAACGGAATGATAGCCATTCTGTTAAAAGTTTATGTATCTTATGCTTTATTTACCATTTGCTCAGAAGTCAAATTGAATTTCAGGTCAGGTTAGTCTATCATTTGTTTTGCCCATAAAATGTCTAGTTAGCAGAAATGAAGTTTATTCAGCTAATCATAAATTTATCAATTGAACTTACTTTTGAAGATATTCCTCTTTTCATACACAAAACTATGTCCTTTAGCAGCATACCATTATCTTAGTTATAATTTAGATTGAGATTGAAAACAGAATAGGCTAGGTTTAGGGTAACTGGGCTCTAGAACAGGAGCAATTCACAGGTTTAGAGCTAGTGAAGAATGGAAATTGCATTAATCAGGACACTTATGGCTTCAAGTGACAGAAAATTGGCTTTAAGAAGGTAGAATTTATTGGGTCACATAACCTAAAAGTCCTGGGATAGTTTTGGCTTCAGTCTCAGCTGGATCCAGGTATTTGATTTCATTCAGACCACTCTCCAAATCCATTTTTTAGGTCTGCTTTTCTTTACTCTCAGGTATTCTCCATCTGGTAGCCTCCCAAAGGCTGTAATTTCAAGACCCAGCAGAAACGAGATCATCTCTTTCTTACTTGTCCCAGCAAGTCCCCAAGAATGTACGCATCCTGCACCAATTACAGAGGCCAACAGTGTGACTGAGGCTCTGATTGGCTAGCTCTGGGTCACGTGCCCCAGTCTGGCTAAGGTGGTAGATCTAGCTCCACTTGAACCCCATGAATAGAGAATGGGTAAGAGATGTGTCCCCATGGAAAATCTATCAGAAGAAACACTAGCAGAAGAAAGGGGAGTGAAAGCTGGTACGTAAGAAACAAATGGCCACTACTGTTATAGGTGCATTAGAATTGAATTAAATTTTTACTTGTATTATTTTATGTTTACACACTCATTAGAGTTTGCATAAACTACATTATAACTTACTGTCAGCTCTTAGTATGATCAAATGGTTTTTGACTATCATCATTGTATGAAGACAATACCTGTTATGGTCTGAATGTTTGTGTCCCCCTCAAATTCATTTGTTTAAAAATAACCAATGTGGTAGTAATTAAGAATGAGGTCATTGGGAGGTGATTAGGTCATGAAGGCTCAGGGATTAGTGCCCTTGTGCAAAAGGCCCCAGAGAGCTGTCTTGCCCCTTCCACCAAGTGAGAACACAGTGAGAAGATGCCATCTATGAACCCCAGAAAGTGAGCCCTCACGAGACACCAAATCTGCTGGTGCCCAGATTTTGGACTTCCCAGCCTCCAGAACTGTGACAACATTTCTATTGTTTATTGCCACCCAGTTTATGGTATTTTGTTATAGAAGCCCCAAAGGACTAAGATAATATCCAACAACCAAATAAAGAACTTTATAATTTATCTTCATCTGCTGCTGCTCCTTCTTCTTGTTTCCTTCAGCTGGCTTTAGTTTCAAGATGAAATGAACAGAAATAGGGTATACATTTGAAGAGTACCATGGCAAATGCATTTGCTTTTTCAGTAGGATTCTAAAGAAAACACTTCGAAAATTCACTTTCTTCCCAGGCTACCTTAGAAAGTAGATTGCAAAGAACTTTAAACATGTATGTGTCAAAAAGTTAAAAACAAAAAACAGAGAAAAATTTCTGCTGTGGTCTTGATTATTAGAAATGTTTATGTAATTTGAGAATTTTAGGAATTTCTTAGTGGCAGAAGTAGATGACTTTTAATGTTCAATTTAATTTTAACAGCTCATAAAAATATAATTTACAATACACTGATAATGACAGCAGCTATACAGTGTACATACATCGTAAGACTGGTTTTTACAAAAGCAACTTCAACGTCTGAATACTCCATACCTTGCAAAATGCCTGATATGTAATAGTCACTTAGTATTTGCTCCATGAACGTGTGATGGAAAGAGCATTGTAAATCTTTCACTCTGTGAGGTTGTTCTGGTGATGCTGCCATATTGCATAACATCAAAAATTTTTTTTTCTTAAAAAGAAATTTGCCAAGTAAGTACAGTTGGAGCACTATGTATGTACTCTATGGACTACTTTGACAGAGTAGATTTTTAAAGGTAACAAGATAAGTCAACTTGAGTGGTAATATATTTTGGGAAATCAGCTCACCATAAATTGTGACTAAAAAGAATCTTTAAAGTAATAGCGATACACTTCCTAAATTTACAACTTTTGCTTTATGTTTTGGGGTTCTGAAATAAATTCAAATTAAAAGTGCTTTAATTGTATACTTTTGTAAGAAAATCTTTAAAAAATCACAAGGTATGAAAAGCAATGAGTT
>CAUYRT010040932.1:0-13798 GCA_963574885.1 Lepilemur ruficaudatus | reverse complement strand
TGTCCTCATAAGCAGAGGAGATGAGGACACAGACACGCACAGAGGGACGACCCCGTGAGGACACAGGGAGAAGACGGCGTCTACACGCCCAGGAGAGAGGACTCAGGAGGAACCAGCCCTGAGACACCTTGATCTGGGACTCCCAGCCTCCAGGACGTGAGAGAATAAACATCTGTGGTTTAAGCCGCCTGGTCTGTGGGATTTAGTTTTGATAGCGCTGACAAATTAATACAATGATCATATCTAGTTTTTATTTTCATTTTTTGCATTTGCTCAGTTGACGCTGTGAAACAAAAGACACGCTCACCACCCCATCTTAATTCATGTTCTCACTCATCCCTGGCTGGCCTGTGATCATTTTTGGAGAGTTCTCTGCAGAGCCCGTCTTTCCAGAAGTCTCCCCTGCCCCCGTGGCCTGCACCTTCGAGGAAAAGATGCGTAGGTAATTTCCCACCTGTCCGCGAGGCACCGGGCAACATCTGTCGGGGAGTAGAGAACACGCCTTCCTTCTTCCTCTTTAATTTTTCATCTTCCCTGTAGGTTATTGGCAGGGTCTGTAGGATGAAATAAAGGCTACCTGAGTTACCTTTTCCAAAACGCGCGTCTCCTAAAACCTGTCCATCCTTCTCACAGCCTCCTGTAGTGACCACTCATCGGAGCACCTTGAGAAGGTGAGGAATGGGTGAGGAGTAGATTACGGGCACACTCCGTCTTCCGTTCCCTCGCGGATGCTCATTAACGCCGTTTACCACGTAAATCGCGTGTGTGTTAAGACCTGTGGGAAGTACCCAACTCTGCTGCTGTCTCATAAGCACTGTTGGCCCCTGGACAACGCAGGACCGAACCGTGCAAGTTCAATTTTCTATACGGATTCTCTTCCTCCTTCTCTGAGTAAACCCAAACACCGTGTTCAGATCTTGCCGATTTTCCAAAAGAAGCAGCGTGACGTAGCTCTCTGAAAAAGGCACAGGTATAGTTTTGACACTATTTGTTACGTTCTTTTTTTCTTTTTCTATTGGATTTGTTCTTTTTAATGAAGACTCATCCAATATCTGTCATCATTTAGATCAGCGGGTCCCCAACCCTTTTGGCACCAGGGACCGTTTTCATGGAAGAAAAATTTTCCACTGACCGGGGGGGGGGGGGCGGGTGATGGTTTGGGAGGATTCAGCGCACTGCATTTACTGTGCACTTTATTTCTATTATTCTTACACTGTAATACGTAGTGATCGTTACGCAACAACATAGGGAAGTGGCTGTGCAACATTGTCACACATAGGGAAGTGGCTGTGTGACATTGTCACGCATAGGGAAGTGGCTGTGCAACATTGTCACACATAGGGAAGTGGCTGTGTGACATTGTCACACATAGGGAGTTGGCTGTGCAACATTGTCACACATAGGGAAGTGGCTGTGCTACATTGTCACACATAGGGAAGTGGCTGTGCAACATTGTCACGCATAGAGAAGTGGCTGTGAGACATTGTCACGCATAGGGAAGGGGCTGTGCAACATTGTCACGCATAGGGAAGTGGCTGTGCTACATTGTCACAATAGGGAAGTGGCTGTGTGACATTGTCACACATAGGGAAGTGGCTGTGTGACACTGTCACTCATAGAGAAGTGGCTGTGCAACATTGTCACACATAGGGAAGTGGCTGTGCAACATTGTCACACATAGGGAAGTGGCTGTGTGACATTGTCACTCATAGAGAAATATACAACTCACCATAGGTGCATTGCTCTAGATGACAGTTTCTTGGCCACAGCACATAGGGACAGAAATTTCTTGGTGACATGCGGCCGTTCTGTCTGCTGTAGGGTATTGAGCAATGTCCCTGGTCACCAACCACCAGAGGCCAGTAGCATCCTCACTCCTCTTCATGACAACCAAAAATCTCTCCAGAAATTTCCAGGTGTCCCCTTGCATGGGGGCGGGGGGTGCAGAATCACCCCCACTTGAGAACCTCCACTCCAGAGGAAAATGTGATTATTGTTGACTGAAATCGTGCATTGTCCCCACTCGTGACGATGCCACCGTTCCCAACACGATGCACAGTCGTGTTCCGCCACGAACGACCTGCCTCATTTGACTTTAAATCACCTTCCTCCTCAGCGCATGCCTCTTCCCAGCGATCTCCTCGTTCCTGATGAGTTTCTTAAGACTGACTTTGTAAACTGGGATGACAGCCGGGCAGATTTTCGTTTCTTGCCGTCTCTCCCGTAATTGGCTAATTGTTCTTTTTATTCCGAAGCGTCCATTAAGATCCCCGGCACCCCCAAGGCATATTAAATATACAAAGTTTTAAACTTAAATAATTCCACTTCAGCTACCCCTATCTTATCTGTTGCTGACGGTACCGAAAACCGCGCAGTGCCGGCTGGCGCGCTCTCTGTCAGGTGCCTAAGAGAATCGTCTCCTCGTTCCTCAAAGATGTTCTGACATTTCAGGTCCAGACAAATTAGTTTTCACCGTTTCCCCCTGGTATCCGATAAATTTGTTAACTCATTTTCTTTAATAACCTTGACTCTTCATTCTGTCTTGTAACTTTCTAAATGGGTCCCACAGCATCCCCCGTATTCCCTGGGAGAAAGTGATTTCGCTTTGATTAAGTTTAAGTTCTCATCTCTCTCCGTTTTCTACGTACCCGATACCCGAAGCACGTTTTTCATCCTGTTTCCACAACATCCCCAAAGTGGTCGCCGATATATTTTGATCAATGAAGCCTAACATTCGACCCTCAGTCAAAAGCCTAAATAAAAATGAATCATTCACATTTCTCCCGATTGCCCTCTGAAAAGAGAAGCACAAGTGTGTAGCAGCTAAAATTCTAGTTATAGTCACAGGTGGGTGTTTGGTTGCATTTGTAGACGGTCTTCGAGGACGATGGGCTTTTTTGCCAAGCTGGAGAGAATTCTGCATAGCCTCAGCTCCAAGGCCTGGAGTGTTCACCTGCATGGTCCTGTACCTGTGTTGCAGCCGGGACCGGGCTGATCCCACCTGGGTTTGGCCCCAAGCTTCGGGTCAACCCAGGCCTGCACCACAAAACTGCCTATGATACGCTTTTTTGAAAAAAGTCTTTGGCTGGGTGCAGTGGCTCACGCCTGTCATCCCAGCACTCTGGGAGGCCGAGGTAGGAGGATTGTTCGAGGTCATGAGTTCGAGAGCACCCTGAGCAAGAGCGAGATCCTGTCTCTACTAAAAATAGAAAGAAATTAGCCTGACAACTAAAAATATATATATAGAAAAAATTAGCCGGGCATGGTGGTGCATGCCTCTAGTCCTAGCTACTCGGGAGGCTGAGGCGGGAGGATCGCTTGAGCCCAGGAGTTTGAGGTTACTGTGAGGGAGGCTGATGCCACGGTACTCTAGCCCGGGCAACAGAGTGAGACTCTGTCTCTAAAAAAATGAAATAAAATAAAATAAAATAATCTCTTGGTCCAGTTTTGAGGCCCTGGCTACAGGCTGTTCAGTTCCCTTCTTGAGAAACCAATTAAGTCCACACCTCCAACCTCTTTCCTCATCTGGTCTTCATACTCCAGGCCACCGTACGCCCACCCTAATTGCCCCAGGGCCGGGTACCAGGCAACCAGGGACAGACTCTACTATGGAGTGAGTGTCTGTGTCCCCCCAACCCTCACCAAGACAGTGTGTTGAAATCCCAACCCGCAAGGTGACGGTGTTAGGAGGCAGGGGCTTTGGGAGGTGGTGAGGTCCTGAGGGTGGAGCCTCATGGATGGGATCAGCGTCCTTACATAATAAAAGGGACCCCAGAGAGCTCCCACCCTAAGCCTGGCTGGGGCCAAAGAGAAACTGACTTCTAACTTAATGCATGTAATCCCCTTAAATATAAACAACCACCTGAGGCTTCTGAACCCTGGAAACACGGCACGGAGGAGGACCTGAATGCTGAGCTTCAATCCTCATCATCAGCTCACATGTGGACGGGCACAGGTGCACCCGGCCGGCACGGTGGCTAAGGCTGTTCCGGAGAGTTCTAGCGATATGGACACCAGCGACGAGGCGGGTGTGAATCTTTCTTTTATTCAATCAGGAAGCATTGACTGAGTGCCTACTATGTGCCAGGCTCTGCCGCGGTGACCGGCTCTGTCCTCTTGGAGGGGACAGTGATATGGACAATAGAATGTGTATGTCACAGGTCACCGAGGGGACACGGGGTGGGGGTTGGGAGGGGTGCACAGAGGGAGTGCGTGTGTTGGCGTGCTGCTGGCGTGCTCTGGGCTGCCCACGCCACGGTCTCTCTTTAAGTGCAACAGATCGAAGGAGTTAAATTAAAAAACACTCAGACTTCTCAAAGGAAGACAGACTCATGGCCAAGAGACATATGAAAAAATGCTCAACATCTCCCAATCATCAGGGAAATGCCAATCAAAACCACAATGAGATATCACTTAACTCCAGTGAGAATGGCCTTTATCAAAAAGTCCCAAAACAACAGATGCGGGCATGGATGTGGAGAGACAGGAACACTCACACACTGCTGGTGGGACTGCAAACTAGTGCAACCTCTGTGGAAAGTGTTATGGAGACACCTCAAAGAGCTACCATTTGGTCCAGCAATCCCATTACAGGGCATCCACCCAAAGGAACAGAAGACACTCATTCACATGTTGAGGTCCCAGCCCCCAGGACCTCAGACTGTGGCTGTGTTTGGAGATGGGTCTTTAGAGAGGTGATTAAGGTAAACTGAGGTCACCAGGGTGGGCCCTGATCCAACAGGACCAGTATCCTCATAAGCAGAGGAGATGAGGACACAGATACGCACAGAGGGACGACCCCGTGAGGACACAGGGAGAAGACGGCGTCTACACGCCTAGGAGAGAGGACTCAGGAGGAACCAGTCCTGAGACACCTTCATCTGGGACTTCCAGCCTTCAGGACGTGGGAGAGTAAACGTCTGTGGTTTAAGCCGCCCGGACTGTGGGACTCTGCTAGGGCCGCACCGACCACCCCGTCCCCAGAAGAATCTCCCTCCAAAGGCGACTTTACGTGGCCTGTCCCAGGGCCCCACTGCTCTTTCTGTCAAAGCCGTCTCACCTGAAGTTTAAATGTTTAAGGATAAAAACATCTTGGAAACCCCAGATGCGTCTCGGTAAGCGAGTCTGGTCTCGCCGAGAGCAGAGAGAGAAGTTAGGGTTTAGACGTCTCTTCTCGGAGCTGGTCATTCATTCGGTGGCTCTTCTGGGCCCCCAGAGAAACCTCGTTCGTTCCCCAAGGTTGTTCAATCGCTACAGGAATAAAAGGCCCCCGGGGCGGCTTCCCAGCCAGCTTTGTGCCGGAAGAGACCTGCCCGCCCCTGACAGCTCAGCAAATGGCCCGCGTTAGAGCACCTTGATCCCACGGACGTCTGCGAAGATCGCAGCCTCAAAGCAGAGCCACAGGCCCGGCGGAAGCTCCCCGTGTGTGTGTCTCGCGCCTGCTTCATGTCTGACAGTCAGACCCGTCCCCCCGTGGGCCGGGCACGCTCCGTGTGTCTCCGGTTAACGACGCCGTCTGGAGATGTGAAGGTGCCTTTCGCTTCCTTGTCATCGAGCCTCCCCGCGCCGCCTGCGTCCTGCAAGGGGCCGCGGCGTCTTCAAACATGACAGGGACTCGAATTAACGCCGCCACCGCCGGCACGACGCAGGAGCCGCCGAAGCTGTCAGGTTCGGGGTTAATCACGTCGTGTTCGTTTCAGACGGAAAAAGCCTCATCTCGTTGCCACGGGAAAATGCGTGTCAGAGAGGTACGGTCCAAAGAGCTCTCTCTCCTCCCCTCTGTTCCGACGAAAGGTGAGTTGTTGATGATGCCTCTGTGTGTGGGACGACCGGGCGTGCCCAGTGGTGGGACGTGGGGACGTTTTTTCCTACGGCCATCAAAAGGCGGGCGGCTGGGAGCGCTGCGGGCTGTTACTTTAAAGGAGGAGGAAGCTCTCCAAGAGTGGGTTGCCCAGGTGAGCACAAAGGAAACCTTCACCTGCCGGCGCGATGGGGGACCCAGACTCCACTTGGCAACTCCCGCCGGCCTCATTCTCCGGCCTGACCCCTCCGAGTCACAGACGCCGGCAGTGAGTAAGACATTTGGCAGCCAGACCCCTGAGACAGACCCTTTTGTGCAGAGCAAGCCTGTCTTTCCAGACACATTTCAATGGTTACCATAGTTCTGTGTCGTGATATCAAAGAAGGTCGCCTGTAGATTTATCACCGTGTCCCCAATAAATCAGTCTCTGCTGCTGATCCCGGCAGGGGTGGGTGGTGGGGGGTGGGCAGAGCTGTCTGCGCACATGTGTGCAGACTATGGGTGGCTACGTGTCGGTAGCTCAGGCTCTCAGCAGTCCCGTCCCCGGTCACCTCGCCGGGTGCACAGCTCCACGCCGAGTCAGGTGTGATGCCCCGTCTGGGGTCCTCTGCAGAAATGGCCCCAGGAGGGCTTTACCTCAGCATGGCACTGGGGCTGCGGCCCAGGGGCTTGTCTGTTTCCTGGGTCTACGTCCTTCAGATCTTGAAAGACAGAGACAACTTCACACAGGGGTCCCTAGGATGCTGCAGTGGGTTGAATGATGTCACCCAAAAAGATCTTTGTCCTTGTGGAACCTCAGAAGGGGACCTTATTCAGAACTTATGCCGATGTGATGACGTGAAAAATACCAAGATGAGACCACGCTGGATTAGAGTGAGCCCTAAACCCAGTGACAAGTGTCCTCTTTCTAAGAGACAGAAGAGGAGACACAGACGCAGAGGAGAAGCCACGTGGAGACGGAGGCAGACGCTGGAGTGACGCGGCGGCCACAAGCCCAGGGACACCTGGAGCCCCCAGGAGCTGGGAGAGGCGGGAAGGAGCCTCCCCTGGAGCCTGCGGAGGGAGCACAGCCCCGAGACACCTGCATCTCACACTCCTGGGCTCCGGGATACCCAGCATGGCAGAAGTTGAAACACCATCAAGCAAACTTCAAATGAGGCCGGCAATGAGGACAGAAAACAGCAGATGTCAAGGGGTGATGCTTTTGGCTGCAAAGACAGACAAACGACATTGCACCCACCTAGAGTTGCTTTTCAGCACAGAAGCTACAGCTGGGGGCAGACCCATGGCTCACGTGACGTTGAAGACCGCACGTATAACAAGGCAGGAGGAAGGATGTTCCACCTTCGTCGTGGTCCCTCCTTCCCCCTCAGTTAAATGAGGTCAGGCCAGCGTCGGTCCAGCCCCAATTTACCTCGTGGAGTGAGTTGACGTAGATCCCCGGACCACGGCGTGTGATCTTGCTGGGATATAATTTCTATTCCGCTGCGGAGTTACTGCTGCCAGAGGGGCAGCTGTCCCAGTCATTTATAACCGTCCCCGTCTTGCAACACTCAGCCTCTGATCTCAGCCGCAGGCCCTGGTGGGAGAGGAAATTCTTGCAGGCAGCAGAACAAGGGTTGTTGTCTTCATCAAAGAAGACCCGTCGCTGAGGGCCTGGGCAGGAGAGCCAAGTTGGAGAGCTCAGCGGTGAAGAGGAGCCGAAGGTGTTTTTGCCAAGTGTTGATGGAATCGAGCCTGTGTCTACAAAACCTCAAGCCACCCCAGAGAACAAAGTCATGCAATTTCCTGTGTTCTGTGCCCTGTTCTCCAGGACCTTCCTAAAGCCATTGGAAATCTTCACTAAGAAAATGTCACCGGAGAGATGACGGGAACCAACGTCCTTTCTTGTGAGCCCTCCTTGGCTTACAGGGACAACCTGGAGTTAACTCATAACCACACAAGAGAGGACTTTCTCCTACCCTGCCGGGTGCTACAACATCCCCATCCGCAAAGGGCTGGAATGCTCTCTCTGCCCTACCTCGCGGGCGGTGGAATATTTTGCAGAAGATTCCGTGTTGGGAGACAGATGGTGAAATCTATCTCCGCAGAAAAGCACCTTTGAATATTTCATCGGATGGTCCAAAAATGGGGGTGGGAAGTCGTGGGTAAAATAGAAGTCCAGAGACACGGGGCTCCTTTATATGGGGAAAAAAACCAGCAGTAAGGACAATGTCACGAATGCAGTTCACAATACATAGACACGCGGTCTCATGGACCATCCTTAAGGATGAAAGGATGGAGACAGGTCCATGTGAAGTTCAAACTGGAGGTCCCAGAGGGAGGAAGCAAACCACAAGTTATGGTGCCAACCCCAGATGACGATGGAATTGGGATTTGAGCTTCTGGTGGTAGCTGACGATGCACTGGCTGCCTCTTCCTCCTCCTCCTCCTCCTTTTCTTCATCCTCTTTCTCCTCCTCTACCTCCTCACCATCACAGTCCTCAATTCCTTGGTGAACGCCCTGTGGCTCCACCCTGGAACCTCCAGAGAAAACACAACCATCGCTCCTCAAAACCGCAAGCTGGTTTTAGCTCACGTCACAGCCTCTGCGTGTCCACCCGTGCACAGGCAGAGTCCACTTTGCCACGTGGAGAGAAATAGGGTAATTAAGAGCCTCGTGTTCTTCCCATCCACCTTCACAGGTGCTGTCATCCACAGAACAGGTGGTCGGCCTTCTCAGATCTTCACGGAAACACGCACAGATTTCTCCACGGGTCCTTCGTTTTCATTCTGAGATTTCATCCTGCACGGACTCCATTGGGACGAGGAGCCCTGACAAAGAAGATCTTTCTTTGCATGCCAAGAGCGCTTCCTGTTCCGCAGACACCAAGGCCAGATTGCTCCGGCACGATTCGCCGGTCATTTCTTTGGATTCTCACAACCCGTTTACTCTCTGCTGCACGGTTTGGGTTTTGTTGCTGTTGTGTGCGTGTGTTGAGTTGTTGATTGCATGCGCAGGCCCCAACACTTACGGTTAGTCTGTGAGTTCTCTAGGTGCTAGTATCCTGCCTTCTGCTTGTTTTTTTTGTTTCTTAATTTGCTCATCCATCCCTTTGCATTATAACTGATAAAAAGGAATGGAAGATGTTCATACGTTTGATAACTTGCAAACAGAGGGATGCATTCGTTTGGAAAGTAACTGTCTAGAAGTTTCATGGCCAGGAATTCCGTGAGCATTGGGTGAGACCAAGAGATACTTTTCCTTGTTCTCATGGAGCTTAGAGTCTGACATAGAAGGTGTCAGACACCACGTAGATAACCACAGAAATGTGGAAGTGACTCTATCCTGTGCCACGGTACAGAGAAGGGGCGGACGTAGTGACCACCAGAAAGACCAGTCTTTGGGTCATGACCAAGAAGATCCTGCAAAGCAACGTTTTAGTGTCAGTCCCGTTAGGTACATCTCTTCCCTTTTGTCTTCTGATTTCCATAACCCCGCCCCGTGGCTGTCAGACAGATCAGAGATGCTCAGTCTTAGAGAACATTGGTCTACTCCAGCCAGGGGTGGTAGAACCACAAATCCTTCCGCCCCCGGGGAGGATAGCTTTAGCTTGTCCTGATTGCTTAGACATCTAAGTTTCCAAGGCAAGCAAGCCTTTGTCTTGTAATATTAAGTATTTCCCTGCAGTTCAACAGGTCTCTAAGGTCACCCTCAGGTTTAAAATTCTCTAGAGAAACTCACAGAACTCAAAAAAGTTGTTACGTTTGTGGTTGCAGCTTATCAGAGCAAAAGAATTGAGATTAAAGTCCACAAAGGCAAAAGCATCGTGTAAGATCTTGACCTGAGGGCTCAGGTGAGTGGACACTCTGACCAGGCAAGGGCGGTGAAGTTGTCTCCCAGAAGCCAGCCGAGGGCCAGATATTTCACTGCGCAAGACACATCCTTTGCTGCCCATCCAACCTCTAAGTTGGACCAATCTCCAAGTTGGCCTTCAAGCCCCAAGTTTAACTCTGATCTCCAAGTTGGACCAATGTCCAAGTTGGTCTCCAATCTCCAAGTTGAACTCTGATCTCCAAGTTGGACCAACGTCCAAGTTGGTCTTCAATCTCCAAGGTTAACTCTAATCCCCAAGTTGGACCAACCTCCAAGTTGGTCTCCAATCTCCAAGTTTAACTCTGATCTCCAGGTTGGACCAACCTCCAAGTGGTCTGAATACAGTGTGGGGAATTGCTGGGTAGGTAAACATGGAAGTACAGTGACCAGTTAAGAAGCTGGCGTGGCCAGTAAGACATGACTGAAGGACAACGTTCCAAAGTGTCCATCAACCCTAGTGTTCTTTGCAAACCACGCTGACTCAAGGGAGCAGAGACCACGCCTGAAGCCAACACCAGACTGAGGGCAGAATCTCTCTTCCATAAGCCACTCACAGCTTCTCACCCTGCACACCCAGTCCTGATCACCGCACCCAGGCGAAGGTATCCATCCCTTCCCCACCTGATGTTCTGGCTTGGCCCAGACAGAAACATCTCAAAAATCAGTCCTGAGAATTCTGGAAGTTCTGGACGTATCTTGTGTTGCGAATGAGGAATAAGAAGGGCCACCTCCATTTGTAACTTTCTCACCTCCCTTCCGGGATGGCCAAGTCATAACAGCAACCTCGGGAAGAATGGACCAGCTTAACCCGCGTCAGCAAAGTGAGCTTTTGCCCTGAGTCTCTGGGGTCCCTTGGATAAGTAGAGTCAGCTGGCTTGAAGACCAGGGTGTGTTTGACTATCCTGCTTCTCTGTGTGCTGGGCATGAAGATGACTCCGCTGAGAAGGCTTCCCTATGTCAAGACATGCCCAGTCTGCTTCCTCTGCCTTGTGCTTGGTGGCTTTCTGAATGGTTTCCAAACCACCGTCTCACTCCTGGCCCATTCTCCCCAGTCACTGGACACCGTCCTGACCATCCCCAAGGAAGGGGAGAACGTCCTCTCTCGGTCTTCAATGCATGGGCATCTCGCCTCGGACATCTTCCCCCTCACGGCCGTTCTCTCGCCTGCACCTGAGATCTGGATGGTGAGGTTGACCAGGCAGGGTGGTCTTCGTTCTGAGGACACTCTCTCTCTTGTGAGCTCTTCAGTAACCCCATGCCCTTTAAACAGTTACTCCCCATGGTTTCCTCCCAGTGGCCTCTTGGAGGCGATAACCTTGTGGATTTTTCCTCCGCGACAGCCATTTCCTCACCCCTCTTTCATAAGACCCCAGTTTGGTTTCAGTGGTCCTGCCCCCACCCAGGGGATCACCCCGGCTGGTTGATCTGTCCCCATGTCCTGGTAGACTTGGGAAACTGGGTGGGAAGAGACAAAAAGCCAGAAAGTCCCAGGGAGAAAACTCCTTCCTGCTAGGAATGCTATCTCAAGGGCCTGATGTCGGGAGCTGCAGCAGCCACTTTGTGACGATGAGACACCCTGTAAGACGAGGCAGCCTCATCGTGCCGGAAGATGTCATCGTCTGTGCTCACCCCTCAGTTCTTTGTCTGAATGGGTTGCCTGAATTTCCTTGCGTGCATCGCTGCCACAAATGCTCCGTGAGAGTTTGGCAGGAGGAAGAAGCATTCGCACCTCAGGTCTCCCCACCTCCTCCCAGCCGTTTGTGCTGATGTGACAATATGTCCACGGTCAGAAGTATTCCTCCTCGCCAAACTGTGGCAGGCACTTGGCACAGGGTCTGATGCAGTCCAGGGAGCTGGTCTCTGGACTATGCATTCCTCATGCACTCCTGTTTGGTTAGGGTTGGGGTTGGGGTTAGCATGGGATCGGAGCAGCGCCTGCCCGCCAGAGGTGCTAATGAGGTCCATGCGTGCAGATCCGTGCCCCGCCGTGCCCCCTTTTGAGACTTAAAACTCCTCAAAACTTCTAAAGAACGGCGCGAGCCTCCCATGTTCATTTCTTGCAACACAAGGCACAATGAGGCGCTGTTCAAAACCCTAAGTTATTTCTCTTCCTGCAAAAGGAGAGATGCCGCTTTTTATGTTTTATTATGTAGCCCATAAATTACCTTTTCATATGCGGCTGAAATCTCACGTGCATTCCTGTTCGGCCCAAAGCCTCTTTTCTTTCCCATCTCCGTAGCAGGGTCTCCCTTTTCCAATCAGTCATCTGCCAGCTACCCACTTAAGCAAGCCCTTTTAAGTTCGGACGCATCTGCTAATAGAATGCTCCGGCGATACCTTCCACGGCGGCAGCCTCTTTCCTCCGGTGGGTGCACGGACGTCCTCCCGCCCCCGGAACATGTGTTTATAATCATGGGAACCCCGCGATCGGTTCCAGAGGCCCCATCAGCTCCGTAACCTGGAGCTGCTTTTTCCAAACGCTCTCCGGTGTCACTCACACCGGATTTTCAAATTGCATTTTTCCTCTAGAATTCTTGGCTCCTTTCCGATCTGTTTTCCTCCCCAGCCCGCCCTCCCCCCACCCTTGTACATTATTTCCTTTGTTTTATGCATGTTGGAAACCCATACCTTTTTGCAAGAATTCCATTTTACAAAGATGCAGACAGAAATAATACAAAAAAACGGTGGTGGCTTTCTGAATGGAAAAAAAAAAAAAAACAGAGCAGAGCTCTCGAAGATTTGGCCCTGTCGTTACTTACGTATTTTAAAACGTGCCGTCGTTTGACATTTTTTTTTTAACTCCAGCCTTTTCACAAGTGCGTTTGATATTTAATGCATTTATATTTTAAACATTTTAAACCAGCGGTCCCCAACCTTTTGGCGTCACGGACTGTTTTCATGGGAGACAATTTTTCCATGGTCGGGGGTAGGGAGCACGGTTTGGGGATGATTCGAGCGGGCTGCATTTATTATGCAGTTTATTTGTTTGTACCATTATTACAGTGTAAAATATACTGAAATCATTGTGCAACTCACCCCAGGTTGGGGACCCCTGTTATAAAATCCCTTTCAATTCACTTTGGCATACTTTTTTCCAGGTAGCTCACTCACTCCTGTCTGACCCCGACTCTGCACCTTCAGGAGTCTGCCATCGATGAATCCGTGATTAATTGTGATCACACGTCCATGGTACTAATCGCTACGATTCTGTCTAGCACCAAGGGATGAGGTGTGCCCGCTTTGTCCAGGGCTGGGAATGTTTTCTCCTCCTGCTCGTGCCTTCTGAACCGAACCAAAGTGTCTGATCTCAACGCTTGTGTTAGAATCGTTCACTGGGACACACGCTCAAATGCACACAGGTGTGAACACACACACACACACATGCATGCTGCTTCTTACGACATGAGAAAAATCATGATGTGTTTATCAAAGAAAAAAAGAGAAATTCTCCCAGGGAAGATAAGAATTTGAGAGATGTCTCCTGCCAGTTAGAATGGAAGAGAAGGCCCCACAGGCACAGACGTGAGAGCCGAAAAGAGAGCCACTGTCCAAGGCGGGGACATCCGTGGATTGTGTCGGATCAAAAATGTTGTGTAGGGAGACAGACAGCAGCACAGAAGTGGAATGTCCCTTTCCATTTTTAATTTTTACATTAGTCGCCTATTGTTTGAGCATGCCTCATGGTCACAAAGTGGCTGCTGCGCCTCCCGACATCATGCCCTGATGATCACAATCCTAGCAGGAAGGAAGGGCTGAGGGGCAGCCCTCAGGCCTGGCTTATGCCCAGCGATGACTTGAATAGTATCCCCTCATCAAAATTTATGTCAGCCTGGAATCTCAGAATCAGGAAATATTTGGCAATAAAGTCTTTGCAGATGTAATTAGTGAAGAATCTTGAGACAAGACCATCCTGGGTTAGGGAGGGCCCTAAATCCAACGGCAGGTGTCTTTCAAAGAGACACAGACACAGAGGAGAAGCCACGTGGAGACAGAGGCAGGGCCTGGAGTGACGCAGCGGCCACAAGCCCAGGGATGCCTGGAGCCCCCAGGAGCAGGAAGAGGTGGGAAGGAGCCTCCCCTGGAGGCTGTGGAGGGAGCACGGCCCTGAGACACCTGCGTGTCACACCCCTGGGCTCTGGGAC